>OOFE01001660.1:5664-18994 GCA_900323365.1 Monocentris japonica | reverse complement strand
TTAGATCAGCCTGTTAGCACATGATCACAGTCATTGATCCACTCTCTGATCTGGTCTGCTCACTACTACTGCTACTACTAGTGGAGAGGAGAGAAGAAGTGTGTGTGTGTGTGTGTGTGTGTGTGTGTGTGTGTGTGTGTGTGTGTGTGTTCTATAGGTATTACCCCCGAAGAGATTGTAAAGGAATCCATCAAATATTATGAGAAACGGGACCAGAACACAAGCAAACACAAAACGAAAAAAGTAAGAAAAGGATTAATGCATTTGGCAGTATTCAGAAATCACATACTATTTGACATGGTATTCCTCTGATAATACCTGCCAAAATTTGATCCTGAATTTCACCTGTGTAGTTTAGTTTCTTCCTGTCTGCCTGCTTTTCTGCCTTTGTTTCAGCTTTCTGTTTCTCTTCACTGTCTAGAAAATGGAATACTTTCTGAAGAATCTAGTCTTAAAAGATCCAGTCCAGAAATGCAACATGGTCCCACTTTTTGAACCACTGACACCCCATTAATGGCTTTGTTAATGTTTTTAGTCACTGAATTCTTCACTTTCAGTCATTTTGATACAAGGACTGTAAGTGTGTAGAATGTGTTATGCTAGCCGCAAACTATGTATTTTCCACGTCTAACCCAGTTCTTCATCTGTTTATTCAATATTGTATTGTATCAAACGGTGATGGAGGCTAGCAAAACAGCCATTTATTTAAGAAGACGTTGTGGATTATTACTTTAAATAAAGGATAAATGAAAATGAAAGTAAATTAATAACCATCACTATTTCCATGACCTTTAAATCCTAAGCAGTTCTTTTCTGGAGCTGTTGGAGGTGGTGGTAGCAAACCAAGAGGAGGAGGAAGAGGAGGAGGAGGAAAGAGTCTGAACATGAAGATGAAGTTTGTCTGCGCTCAGTGCTGGCGGGACGGCCAGATCAATGAGCCGGACAAAGCCCTCAAGTACTGCACAGCCAGGGCCAGGCACACGTGAGCAAGAGCCCCACCTACATAATGACATAATGTATTTGCAGGGTTCTTACACAGGCCTGAAAAATAATGGAAAAGTTTAATTTCATAAAAAGTGTGAGAATTGCACAAAAATATCAAAAATAAAGGGGAAAGTATTGCTGTTCAGTCCTAAATACTGACTACACATTTTGTAGTTGTAGACCCCACTGAATGTGTATGGAATGCATATTTTCTTTAATAGTAAACATGTTCAGCAACTTATTTGCACATATAAAATGAATAAAACAGAAAAAAGGCGAGATTAAAAATGCCCAAGGAGCTTATAAAAACATCTCACCTCAAGACAAAGGAAAAAATCAAGATGACACAAGTGAAATTGAATTGGGCAACAAAACCATGTTTAATAAACATGGCAGCTAGTGCACAGCATAAACATGGAAAAAGCATAAAACGTGAGCATTTGTATCTCATTTTCTGTCTCTCTGCCCCTGCCAGCTGGATAAAAGAGCGACCGGTGCTGCTGGTGAAGTCTTTGGAAAGAAATAAGTGGGTTCAGGTTCGACCACTGCCATTCGCCAAGAACTACCCGGTGCAGTATGATGTAGGTGTGCTTCCTCAGTTCTCTAACTGTTTTTATACCAATCAGTCTGACTGGTCAGATGCATTCCAGCAGCACAGATATCGTGTGATATGTACTTATGTATGGATATGTACGTATTTTGGTGCTGTCAAAATATTTGCACCATGTACCTAGCTGCACCAGGTTTTACTAAATTTCTATATTATTATTATTATCGTCTTTATTTATGTAGCACTTTTCAAAACACAGTTACAAAGGACTAATAAACAATACAATAAACAATAAACCTCCTTGGTGGAGGCAAAAATTTAAGGGTAAGAAATATAAAAGCAAGGCAAGAATCATTGATGGGAGGTCAGAAACAATTAAAATCTAAATAATTCAAATAAAATCTTAATATAACGTGAAAGCAAGCCTATAAAATGATTTAAAAGATGTTTTAACCAGCCCTGCTGGCAAAGGTCCAAACGCCTCTGTGTTTTTAATCTAGACTTTTAACAACCAATAGGCACCTGGCCAAGGACCTCAGGCTGCCAAGTCAAGTCAAGCTTATTTATATAGCCCTTTATCACAAACAAGCCTCAAAGGATTTTACAGGCTGATAGACAATCAAGTTATGACACACAGTTGATGCAGAATGTAGACAACAGAATGCATAATGCTGAACTAGAAGGCTGTTGGAGTCTTACAGGAATGCCTCAGGTGACTCAGGCATTGTTGTCCCATCGTTACACTTTGCTTCTTGTGGATCATGAGGCCGCAACCTCATGCCTCAACACATACACACTACATACTCCTGTTATGAAGTACGGTACAGTGGTTCACCTCCGACTTTGCTTTCTCAAAACCTCTTAATGCTATGAAACAGATATGATTTTGGTGCCCAAATACTTTTAGGCTTATCCAGAAATGAGGAGTGGTTAGATAATTGTGCTGTCCTGACTCCTGAAGAAAGCTGTTTTGTCAAGCTGAACATCTCTTTTGAGTGTTTGTACTGCAAATTGTGCTCTTTGTGTGACAGTGTAGTGTTTTCTCCTTGCAGATATGTACCCAGATTTTGGAGAAGAAGAAATGTACCTACACTGGGAACTGCACCTTTGCTCACAGCCAAGAGGAGAAGGACCTGTGGATGTACATGAAAAATAATGACTGTGAGTTAAAACAGTGCCGTTAACTGAGATCGCCCTGCAATATACAAGTTCAATGGTTCCCTATGAAACATGATGGAAACCAAATTATTCTGTCCTTAAAGTGATTGAGGTCTTGCATTTGTGTTGCACTATTGAGAATACTAAAGCCCAACCTCAAACTGAACTCTTCTGCCCACTTTACTACTTGACAACTCGATCTACGTAGTCTCATCACCAGAGAGATCAGAGTGTCTCCAAATGAGAGTTGTCTAGTGGCTGAGTTGTCTATCACCCCTCCATACTCGGTGACCATCGGATGAACCCTCAGCCACTTAGCTAGCAACATCTCAGTACTGTCACCACACAACGCAATGCACAGCACATGATAGGATTTACTCTCTGCTGGAGTCACATCTCACTTCAACCAAAACACAAAGTCAGCAAGTGTCTTGAGGTAGAACATTCAGGTTTACTTGATTGAGTCATGTGGCTTCAGCGTGTGGTTTGAGATTGGACCTCATATATTTAATTCCACTGTCATTTAACATCCCCATGGTGACATCCAGTTTAAATCTGTCTCTGCAGTGAGGGACTTGCAGCAGATATATGAAAAGTGGCTGTCCCTCACCGGCTGCAACCGCCAGTCTGATGGAGCCATGCTCACCCAGCCCGTCCCAGTGGGTGAGAAGTACATCGTCATGCCGACTGACTATGCTGACCCAATGGTGGGTAAACAGAGTTTAAATAAGCGAGTATTTCTGCACCGCTTGTTTTTTATTTTGATATAATGAATAATGAGTTATTTTGGGGTCGCTACATGGGCTCCAAACTAAAACTTTCTTCTTTATGTGTGCTGCTCGTATAAGCCTACCTTGATTAACTCTGCATCCGTATTTTGTAATTCGAAGAAAAATGATGATGATGGTGATTATTATTGTTTGTATTTTAGAGCGGCTTCCACTGCCGTCTGTGTGGGAGGCACAGTAACAGCGAGCGCCAGTGGCAGCAGCACATCTCCTCTGAGAAGCACAAGGACCGTGTGTTCAGTTGTGAGGGAGAGGATGAGATTCTGACCTGGAGCTACCGCTTCCCTGGTCTGCGCTTTGAAATCTGCCCTAAGTAAGAGGTTTTCCAGTCCGTCTGTGTTGGGGGCATTTTACTTTCAATTCAGTCAATGCAAAATGTAAATTGATACTGCGATCCACTGGTTTTGGAGCATTGGAGGATTGCTGGTTTGAATCCTAGGACTCGCTGGGACAGTCTACTGCAGAGGTTAATAAGAAACATTCCCTCCTCCCACAACAACTATTGTCGATGCACCCTTGAGGAAGGCACTTAATCCTTGAATACCTAACCACTCCTGTGAAACTGCTGAGTTGCCAACAGACTGTGCTTGTATCTTTGCTGGCTTGTACAAAAGCTTTTGGGCCAGTGGAGTGATGATTACAAGCCATCAATGTTTAACATGATCCTGTAGCGTTTGTTGTAATTAATTAGATATGTGGTTGTCCAGCAACATCAAAACATACTTTACACTCTACTATCTTCAGAATAAACACGGAAGATGTTTAAAGCATATAAATGCTAAAGATTTTATGTGATCGTTATGATTGACAGGTTGGATAGCAAATGTCCTGAAGGTGCGAGTTGTGACTTCGCCCACAGCCCTGAGGAACTGCAAGAGTGGATGGAAAGGCGGGACTTTCTAAGAAGGAAGTTGGCCAAAGCCAGGGACGACATGCTCATCATGCCTGACGAGTTGGACTTTGGGAAGTACAAGTTTCTACTTCAGGACTAAAAAGAATGGGTTTTTCTGAAAAATTGGTAATTGACTACTTTCTGCACCATTTGTTGATGTTACCATTTAACTAGTACTAAGTCTGTTATAAGGTTTGCTAATCCCAATTCCTCAGGAATGGAAATCAAACTGTGGCACACATGCATTTGCATTCAAAAACACACCATGTAGTTTAATTTGTGAAATATTTTAATTTCATTTTACTGCACTAAAATTCCAACTATTTTGCACAATGTATGGAAAATATTGTATATATTAGAATTGTTCATGTCTGTTCGGCTAAAACTTTTGAGGTGTCTGAAGATGTAAGTCCACACTGTATAAGAACTGTGCCATGAAAGGAAATCTGAAAATGTCAAGGTATAAAGAATTGAACCAGGTTGGCAATATTGTAAAAAAAACAATATTAAAAAGCAATATTGCCAGAAAACAGAAATACTTTTGGATGCTGACACATATTTCAGTCACAAAGTTTTGTTAAAGCCAATTTTTTCTTTTTTTTTTTTTTTCTTGGGCCCAGTTTAAAGACAGCTGAACCATATTAACCATCTGCAATACTTGCACATATTCGCTTTTAACTTAGAAAAGACGTTCAAGGCCTTAACCAGTGCTGCTGAGTAGGCAAATGTGCACCACATGCGGCCATCAGTCAAAGTTCAATACAAATAATAAGATACTCATGTTCATTTATGATTGGTACTCACATAAAGGCATATAATGTGTTTTTGATGGTTTTGATGGTCTTTTTGTATCTTTATTGAGAGCATGCTGATAAATAGCGCAGTTGGGCATTTCTTTGTCATTGAAAATGTTCAGTATTATGAGTGTCAGTCCCTTCACATGATCGTAGTGTTTACACAGTGAGAGATAACTTGATGTAAAATGTCTTCTTGCCAAGAGTCTAATATGATTTTAATTTTAGAGGAAACTGTCATTATACAACCATCTGGCCATTGTTGTCATCCTCACTATGAGAGAAGAACTTCTCAATGTAGGGTTTTGTAGGGTTGTTATTCTTTTTTTTTTTTTTTTTTTATAAAAAGAGAAAAAAAATTGTTTTACAGCTTTAGATAAACTGAAAGACGTTACTATGGTGAGTTATCAGCCCATGACTACTTACAGGGTTGTGTGAGATTTTAACCAAAACACTTCTAAAGTTATAAATGAATCATAATTTATATCAAGTGAATGGAATGTGGTGGTATTAGTCTACCTCATAAGTGCTTAAATAAAAGTGTCCATAGTTTATAGTGAGAAAAAGAAAAGAAGACGTTATAAAAGACATGAGCTAGCCATTGTGATTAGTAGGACATGAAGTGATCTCCAATATAGCTAAGTTTATGTCATCTTGACGAGAAGGCCCTCTTGCCTGCTGTCACACCCATTGACCACATCCCATCACTATCTGTTCACTAAATTTCATGGAAATTTGTTCATATGTTTTTTAGATATCCTGCTGACAGACAGACAGCCAGACAAACTGACGGGTGAAACCATAACCCCCTTAGCGGAGGTAAAGATAGAAAAGAAATTTAATTTCCCTGTTGGGTTTGATGCCAAAGCAGTATCTAGGTCTAGCCTGACGCCGTAGATTGAGCTTGTGTTTAAGTGCAACCTCAGAAACAAAGGCAGAAGGGTACGAGGAATCTGGATTTTTGAAGTGCATCTCTATCATCCTTCATCTCTATCATTGTTTGATTTAATTTCATCAATCAAAATATGTCACTGTTGTGAATATCCAGATTGAAGGGAATCGTTTTTTGTTCTTTTGTGAGTTTTCAACCAAATTGTACATTTTTAGCAGAATAAAACTATTTTTTGAGACTCTAAGCTTAGTAGGCCTATTGCTCTTTCTCCTTGTTAAGAATGCAAGGTCATTGTAGTTATGTCTGATTCAGAGGGTTAAAGTGGATAAACTAACACAGTAACATGTTTGTGACAAAGCAGCAGTACAACAGGTCTTTCGACTAAACATTCAGAGAACAGAATTGCTATGTATCTGAAATAAATGTAATATTAATTTAAACAACTTGAAATACCAAATAGGACCCTATCAACCTAGGTTCTTTGTTTAGCAAGATAGTTTCCATTTCCATTTTGCAGCAACAAAGAAAAATATGTTTCTATACAAGATATGCAAGCTCTCAATCAGTAATAATTGTATCACTTTGTTTATGCACAATAGCTAGAAGTTGAAATTTCCATTTTCATCCACAAGTTGAAAGTTGAAACTGCATTAGGCTGCTGAAGGTGAAGAGGCATTTTGAGAATTTTGTCATTGATAGTTTGGCATGCTATTTTAAAAAATCTGGCCGATATCCAGACCAAAGGTAATCATACAGTCAATGGTGTGAAAATTAGACAAGTGAAACAGATCTAAGTCTGGGTTTAAAATTGTCTTTACAGACCAGCCCTAAGAGTTGATTCTTTGGGTACTGTGAAAAGTGCTATATAAATGTGATGTATTATTATTATTATTATTAAATGCAGTTTGGCATTTCTCTTTTGACAGTTTTTTCATCTGAAGGATCTCGACATTTCATCTGGAAGGAATCAAGTGTCTTATGATTTTATGGAGAGAATGAAAATGTGGCCTCGCTGCTGACCAATGTAAGCTGTAGAAGTGGTAAGGCACGTGCACCAGGGTTGACTAGCCTAGTGGAAATACTGCCTTCAGACAGGTTCTATGGCCCTTTTAGCTCAAAGCTCCTCAGGTGTTGAGTAATAATGATACTTTGTTAGAAAATCTATCTTGGTGTTTCAGTCTGAAAAGGGCACGTGCACTATGTTATGTTGTTTGGACCAATACGATACAACATATTGTTTTGTTTATTTTACTTTAAGTTGGACTATGAAAGCACTTTTCTTCGAAAGTGCGTTTTTGAGCACTGGGCATTTCCATGTGCTGCAGTGTGCCGTCTACCACATGCTACTGTGCACGGGGAAATGTGCTGGCGAGCAAGTTGTGGCGTTAGAACCCGCCCCCAGCCTTCTGGTTGGTTTGGAGGTACAACTGACAGACGCGACAGCAAATGGGAGGCGGGGGTTGTTTGACTAAACGCTGGCTGCTTACCTTTCTCACATTTCATTGGTTCTCCGACAACAATACTTCAATATTCAGGAGGTTTCTGCGCGTGGCTTCTCCGCTCATTATCATACAAGTTGATTGGACACACGCACGCATCCCCGTGACATGACCTGAGAAGTTGTTGACAGTGACTGAAGTCAGTACACCTATCTTGGCTGTTTCATCTCGAGTCATCTTTCGACATTAGCAGATTATTTTAACAGTGTGACACCGGTCGTTTATAATGTCTACAGCAAACGAAATCTTCCTCGGAGATAGGAGCGATGTTCCTGATATCTTCAAGTCCCTGGTTGACTACCCCTTCTCCTTCCCGGCCTTTGACGACGGTGGTAACAATATACTATTTTTTTATTTAATGTATTTATGTATTAATTAATAAGGTGATATAATTGCTAAGGCATGTGACTTGTGAAAATAGTGTGATTCGTTGACATATCCAGAGTGCTGCATATAGTCAGGGTTATTTCAGGTCATTACAGACTAGACAGCAATTACTGATGGAGAGCTAAGACATTGCAAAAATACAAGTGTGTTTCATGTTGTCAGATTGCTGTCTCACACTTCCCCCCGTGCCTGTCTCCCTTACCCCACAGGGTTACAGTTTAGCGACTGAGTGTATTGATTTGTCACCTTGATTTCGACGAGTTAACCAAGTTATTGTATGAGGCCACTTTTACTTTTGTGGAAGTGTGTCCTCCGCTCTGCTCCGATCATTTCCATTATCAATCACAACATGTAGGTGTACAGGTGATTAAGGGCGATTGAAATAGTCCCCTCTCATGCTTTCATCACGCCATTACTCTCTTGATCCGGTCAGTTTTCCCTACATATTTTCTTGCATTGCACTTGCTGAGTCTTTGTGTGATGTGATCAGTTTCCTCGCCTGCTCCCAGTCCCCACCAGTCTACACATGCTTTGTTCAGACCAGTTAGTTATCTAGACACTTCTAGACATTTCTAGGTTTTGAGGTTAGTGTATTGTTTGTTTAGGAAGTGTCGCCACCCCTATCTTGAGAAGTGTTGTTTTTTATTGATCTCTCAGTAGTAATAGAGAATTTCTCGATGGTTTGCAGGAATTGGGCAAACTACTATTTCTATCTTGGCACAGAGACTTCAAGAATACGTGGATTTGTTAATCCGTCTGACTCTGTTCCTGTGATCAGCAATATATGATTGCCTACGCGGCACCATGGATAAAGAGATAGCACCTTTATTATTGAGGCTCAGCAAGAGTTAATAACTGAAGGCTATGAGGAACATATCTTATCTGAAAAACTGAAAAAAATCTGAAACGCAACACTGACAAAGCCTCTAAATCGTGGCAGAAAATTGCGGAAAAAATTAAACGTTGTAAGTAGGCTATTTACAATTGCATCTACAGCCCGTATTGCATCATTGTATTTACCTAAATAAGCATTTAACTTTGACATAACATTTACTATACCAGTAAATGAGTATTACATCACTTACTGGTATATGTTTTACTGGTACAACCCATCCACAGTGAGATGTAATCATGCTTCATAGGTACTTGGTGTTGATACCTATACATCTATGACAGCATATTTATGGGTAGGACACACACTGGCAGACATCACTGGGTTGATAAATGTACTGTTCTCTTGTCTTGTTGTGCTTTGCCTCTCAATAATATGAAATGCCAGTGATGGTTCACCTTGGTGTCTGTCCTTTCCTTTATCTGCTGTCGGTGAAAAGATTTAATATTCTTTTCCATCAATCTCTTGGTGGATTTAAGTAATCTCTTACCAAGACAAGGTGATGCCCTCTTCTCTCTCACCTTTCCTTGCCTTCTCCTTGTCTTTGAGCAGCAATGTAGATCCTTTTTTTAACAATAGCATCCATCCATCCATATATGAAGGAAAAATAATAATGTGTCTTTTCTACTTAGTGGCTGCCTTGGCCTGTATATTTTGTCAGCACCAAGGCAATTTAGGACATGGGATGAGTCAATCATTGCATTAGTTTTCTCTGTGCGGGCAGGGTTTCTATGGTCATGGAAAACCTGGAAAAGTCATGGAATTCAAAAATTGTGTTTTCCAGGCCTGGAAAAGTGAAAAATGGAACATGTGCATATAGTTTTGGAAATGTCATGGAAATTTGTTGATATTTTTTCCAACCAGTGAAATGTTTAGCTTGGCTGTGAAGCTTGGCTGCTTGTTGATCCACTTCCCTTTGAGGAATAAAAACCAAATCAGAAATTTCCTGATAATATCGATCCTAAGTGATAGTTGCAGCTAGAAATAAGACCTGGGACATTTAGATCAGATATTCAATGTTGCAACGTACACTCTGACAAATATTAGTCATGGAAAGCTATATGTCATGGAAAAGACTTGGAAAAGTCATGGAGTTTGATTAGCAAATTGTTAGAGGAACCCTGAGGTGATTTTGTTGCCTAATTTCTTACAAGGAATAAACAAAGAGTAGCTTTATAACCCTTATTTACCCCAGAGGTTTACCTAGCATACTTGCATTCACTTTTTCAGCAACACACTGCTACACACTCAATCAATGGTAATTGTAGAACCCCAAGGCCTCTCCTCCTGTGGACTGGACTTTGGAATAATACAGTTTAGATTTGCTAATGAAACTCACCAGTCTGTTGGTAGACTGAACACACTCACTCTCCTGTGTCCTCAAACAATAGTTGGACTACCAGACCGCCCCCTCCTGTCTACACTGCTTCAGGGGGAGTAAATACAGAAGTTAAAACAAATTGAACAGACAGTAGAGGGCACTGAGAAGTGTTAAAATAATCAGGGCCGTGGATGTTTGCATGTTCTGTACTGTGCACACAGTAAACTCAATCCCCATGCTTTTCCTCTTGTTTATTCAGGAAGCAGGGAAATCTGAGTTTGGAAGGCACTTGTCTAGCAGATCACACATGTTTTGTCTTGCATGCATGTTTTGAGAAGTCTTTTGTGGCTAATGTGCTACATAGACAGCTCTAGATAAACTCTAGATACACACAATGCTAGTCTCATTTCTTCAGAGAGGTCAGAGCACAGGGATGCCTGCAGTGCAGCACCCTGGCAGCCTTACTCCAAGGTACTTCGGCAGTGTTAGTGGGCACCATAGTTTTAATACCAGTCACCTTCCTGGAGTACAACCTCCTGTCAGTCCCAGAGCCGACAACCTACAAGGTATTAGTTAGCATTTGCCACTTCTGGGCCATCCTGCCACCCTAACTGGTGTACCCTAAAGATGTATGCTTTTCTCTCTTCTAAAGCCTGGTGCATATTAAACAACGGATCATCCTCATCTGTAATTAAATTGCAGATACAGTGTGTTTCACAAATGCTCAGAATACTAAGGCCAAGAGACACTGAAACTATCTGGAATTCCACTGTCCTATCAGCCAACATAGGAGTAAACACGAGGCGTAAACAATAGACTTGTCAAGCCTTCAGTCTCCACTCATCAGACTGGATGCATCCTGCTGCAGCAGGGATTTAACTATTTTGTTTTTATCAATTTTAGCTGAGTTTACAGCAAACACGTCATGTCTTTGTTAACTGTGGTCGGTGTGGTGAACGTATAAAAAGAGAGCAGTGGTGAAGGTGGAGCGTTATGTGCAGTTAGAACATTGTGTTCCTAAACTCAACATCCTGCTGAAAACAAGACACGCGCTCACTGTCGCATGCCAGCCAGCAGCACTAGCGTGCGCGTGCACGACGAATGTTTTGGTACAGCTAACGCGTGTATGATCTGCAAGATTTACATGAAAATGTAATATACATTCATATATGTACAGGCAAGGCTTTTACAAATAAAATGGCTAAAATAATGCGTTCGTACAATAACGTCAATAAAGTCTTGCATTTACAAAAAGATTAATATTTGATTTGATGTGACAGTCATTTGTGCCATAAAGTGATGTTTCGTGGAGAAAGAAAAGTACATTGTGGTTGGCTTGTGTGCCAGCTGTTCGGCGAGCGCGCCCTCTTCTGTTCCGCTCCCAACGCCTCGTCTTGCACGTGTCATAACCACGCCCCTGGACAGCTTGTGCTTTCACGTGAGTGTGCGAAGGCACGTGTTTGGCCACGAGTAGAGTGTCCTCTTGTGGACGGATACAAAAAAAAAAAAATTACCCACTTATGGAAGGTGGAGTAAATGCACGGATAGCCTGCACTGTATCTGTTGATAGATGAGAATGAAATATAACATGCACGCTCGAGGAGTCTGCAGATGTAGAAGGTGATCTAAAGGTACATGATGTCAGCATGCTAATGTGGGATGTAACGTTAGTAGTCGTAGGGTACAGGCAGTGTGATTGTTCTTAGACACCCCCTTATCTTGTTCTGTCAGTTTCTGTGTATGTGTGTATGTGAATGAATGTGGATTTTAATGTTCTTAGCTCGTATATTCTATACAGCCCTCGCCATATGAAGGATTAGCCCCCGTGGATACCTGTCGCCAATAAACAGTCGCAGCGCTACGATACAGCGCCTTGAATACACATTCATATAGGCTGCACCACTGACCAATCAGCATCTACTATCCCCGAGGAGGCGTGGCTTGTAGCTCATGAATATCTAACAAGCGCTCTCGGTGGGTACGGAGACTGACGGGTCGCCGTAGTGGTGTTTTGCCTCTAAAAGGGACAATATTGACAAACAGGTTTCATAGCAACAGACCCTGAAACAGAAGAACCCCGGTCGTTTTTTTCTTCTTCCCGGTTTGCACCCAGCTCTCGGTAGAAACATCGCCTGGTGGGGGCTGAACAATGCCCGGTAAAGCCGCTGTAGCCGTGGCGCTCCAACCAAGTAGAGCGGGTCCGCAGAAATCATGTCCTTTTGTTTTAAAGAAGATTATGGACATCCCCCCTCCTAACATCTTAGAGGAAGGCGACGACGGTAAGCCCAGTCGACAAAGCTGGAAATGTAAACAGGCGCTAATAACATTGATACCCTGTGAATTACGAGTTTGTTGCTGGATTAGAAACTGTAGCGGGTCTGCGTGCCTTAGATACTATATCTATCCCTTAAAACAACTTGCCGTAGTGTTTAGAATTAGGCGTGATATTTGGACGAATAATAGTGTTGAGAGCATGAGATGAGCATGTGAGCAGCCAGTTCTGCGAGAGCGAGTGAGGCTGCAAGATAAAAAAGAACAAAAAGTTCCAGCTCCTCTCTGCTTGTCTTGAAGCAGTGCAGCCAAGCCATAAAGATATTACAGGACCAGCAAGTCGTTGCCTTTTATTATGAATTCATTTCTCTGTGTTTTTGTGTTCCTAGTTTGCAGTCATGTTGTATTTACAGCCGCTGTGTCAACGGGTGCAACAAGCAGGGCTATCCCTCCCCCTTTTGTTTACCTTCTCTAGTTTCTCACCCCTTCTCTAGTTGCCCCCCTTCTATAGTTTCACCCCTTCTCTAGTTCCTCTCAAACGTCATTCTGTCTGTCATTTAATTCTCTTCTTTAGCCATTCTTGCTCCTATTTCAAACCCATTGACTTTGGCTGTAACCCACCTTTGTTTACCCACATTCTTTGTGGCTGTCACATCACCACCACTCCTCATCCCCCTCTCCACCCCTCCCTTCCCATTAATTCACTGACTCTTCCTGTGTGTGTGCATATTTGTGTGTGTGTGTGTGTGTGGTGCACTGCACTCTGAAAGCACCCCTAGAATCATGAGTGCACAGGTAAACAAATTTAATTCACAGCAAGCTAAATGATGAGCCAAATTATAAACCAGTGTTCCCTCCTGTCGTGCCTACAGAAATAGAGAAAGGGAAGCTGTGCTCCTCTG
>OOFE01001657.1:22336-33488 GCA_900323365.1 Monocentris japonica | reverse complement strand
CAGCAGAAGTGACATTGGGACTGAGGGATGGCAGGCTCTTGTTGTCACTGACAGAACGCAGCTCTGATGTGCCTTCTACAACATGCTAACAGGGCAGGTGGGGGGAAAGGGAGTGGGGAGGAGGGGATAAAGGAGTGGGGGAATAAAGAGAAGAGGCAACAAAATTTTGCAGACAGCTGCTACTATATTTTATGTTTCTGTGCGTTTGTTTTTCTACAACTGACAGCTAGTCGCCAAAGCCAATGTCGTTTGCCACTTTTGGTTGAAGAGGATTAGCCATGGTAGCACAGATCCCCATAGACATTACAATGAACAGCATGGTGATAAAAGACAATCTTTCCAGATTCAACAGCACAAGGCTCGGTTTCATTTACAAGCCAAACACACAGAATATATTACTATACGACTATATATTACTAAAAAGAACTTGTGGCTCTGGCAGAGAGTAGTCCTATGTACCTCAGTGTTGGCAGTGCTGCTCAGTGAGTTAGTGCTGGGTTCAGCTGCACCAGGATCCAGGCCCTCTCGGCCTTCACTCTCCTCTTTCTCAGCAAACGACAGAGTGGAGTTGCAGGAACGCCTCCTCTGACTGCTCTGCTTGGGTTCCCTGAAACACACACACACACTTTGTGTGACACTTCCTGAGCACATACTGTAAACATATCATAATCAGTAAGTCATACACATCGCATTATCAAATCTTGGCACAAACAGTATTTCTGCCAAACATTGCCCACAGTCAAGATGGGAACTGTCAATTGGGAACAAATAAATCTGGATAAAACTGTGGGCTTTGAGGTACAAAACTACTATATACATGTTGTGAAAAATGCCCATATACTGTCCATTGCCCAAAATGTTGCCCGTGTATCATGGCCTTGTGTTGTGGAGGGAAGGAGTAAGAGAGGGGGGGAAGAAAGGGAAGAAGAAAGGATAAGATGTGATAATAATGTGTTAATAATTATGTGAGACTTTATTGATCCCTGAAGGTAAATTCTCTTTTTTCTCTGGGAGGTCACAGCACAGGCCCAGCTACAGAACAGTGTCCCTGCAGCTGGTAGGGATTCAGTGTGTTGCTCAAGGACACTTCTTCAGGGCGGATGCTTGCCAACACGGGTCCTCCAAATGAAGGACGGTCTCTCTGACCACTACAGCAGACAGACAAGCAGGACAGGAGGAAAGAAAAGACCCATCTCTTTCAGCTTTTCAGTTTTAGACAGCTTCAGTATACACACAGTTCTGGGATTGGGCCGATGCTGCTCTTGATGCGGTAGGAGAGGAAAGGGCTGGAGACCTCGATGAACTGTTCCGGTTTCAGCACAGGGGGCTCTGCAGGAGGAGAAAACACTCACGCATGACTCACACACTGCTTTTTCACATTCATTTCGTCTGTCTTCATTGCTTTTCCTGCTTTTCACTCGGAGTTCATCTGATGTCAGATATGCCCGAGCAAGCAGCTATTTTCAGTGCTGAAATACTGTAGCTATCCCCTTCCTATTTGCATTTGCCTTCTGTAGGCTCTAAATCCCCTGAATTTACACTAGCCCTTATTTATTATACTCAGCTATGCTTTATCACTTAATTTGTTTTTGTAATACCATTCCCTCCATTCTCCTCCAATCATCCTGTAATCTCTTGCTTATGCCTTCACTGTCTGCCTTTTCTCTCTACTCTCCTTATCCCTTACCCCATCCCAGACAAAACATTTTTCCCTGCTCCACAGTTCCTCATTTAATGATTTTTGTCTCCCTTTCTCGCTCACCCCGGGGTTCGTCAGTGACTAGGGTCTCCTTGCGGGGGCGGATGAGTTTCCAGCGGGGCACAGGGGGTGGTTTAGGTGGGGTTTCCAACGGGCATTCCCTGGTTCTGGTCAGCAGGACAATGTGACTGTATAGCCGGGAGAGACCGTACCGGCGTAGGCACTCTGAGGAATCTGCCTGCATGCACGCACATACACACGCACACAAATATATACTGAGAATTACTGTTGCCTATAACCTGTTATCCAAGGTCAGTTGTGTATCCAGTCACCTTATGAATCAAGTCAAATTGTCAAAAGGGCATAATGTTCCGAAATCAGAGCTTGGAGGTGATATAACACCTCCAGCGGGGGAAAATCCTGGAAATTCTCCAACTATTAGGTTTAGCATGGGTGTAAATAATAGAACAAGTGAAGCCTGTTGAGGCGAGTCATCCAAATAGAACACAACATGCCCCCAGATCACAAGCACTGGCATGTTTCATCTCTACCACCCACTGTTACAACAGGCCTTGGTGCATTTTCACTTTATTGTGCAATGTAACTGAGGTATCTGAGGCAGTAGATATGTTAACTGCAAAAGAGCTGGTTCAGTGCGAATATATACTGAGGCGCAACAATATGTGTAGTCATTTAAAATCAAATCATACCTATTACTTGTGTGTTACTAAAATTAGATGTGGCTTTTTAGAAATTGTTTTCTCTTTAGACTTGGATCCATACAGATCAACAAAGAAAGTTAAAAAAAAATACAACAGGACAAAAAGAAACGAGTAAGCCGTTGTACTAGAGGCAAGGTCAGAACATGGTCAGAACTTTCCTCTGGAGCTTGAACCTTAAATGCACCAATAATGCTATTGCTTAGGGCAGTGCTTTGCAATCCCAGTCCTCGGGACCAGAGCACTGTTGATTTCCATTCTATCCATCTAATCAGGGACTATTTTATACCTGGAATGCAAAACCACAGGCTTAGGTCATTGATAAGGTGCTGAGATATAAGCCATGGTTACACTTGTCATTGAAATACAATTTGAGGTCTGACCATAATGATCGGATTTTATAAGAGCACAAAGCTGTGCAGCCACACTTGGCCTGAAAATGCCTGTTATGTATCTGTCTGTGGCTGGATTGCATCCAGATTATGTAGAATTCACATCACAATGTGAGCCTGGCTGCTTTTAAGTCTCGTTTTTAAGCAATGTGAGCAAAATCAGGTTTTCATGCATGCAAATGTATTTTTTTAATGCATCCTGGTGTGATTGGATAACTAAAATTGCATTGAAAGAACAAGTGTATGCATAGCCACAGAGAGAGGAGGAGTATAGACACGACTTACCATCAGACCAAACACAGAGGTCTTGTTATCCAGCAGCTGAAGAGGGTGGTAGTTGGCACACACCACCATTTCTGGGGCAGGGGGGTATGTACCTGAGAAACGCACACAGCGTAGGTGTTGCATAAAAGCAGGTAGACACAGAAGGGCACACACAAATACACACACACAGATACACATACAATAGAGTTTCATTGCACTGTAGATTCTGTAGTCTGTCCTTGTACCATGTGTCAGTATCTGGGAAACTGTAAGTTGTCAGCATTTTTCTGAACCACTGTCACCAAGACAATGTTCTGTTGACTTCTGTTTCTGATTACATATACACAGGCTATGGGCACAGCATAGTGCCATCTACCAATGGAACATAAAGTTAACACACAGAGAAAATAACACAATGTCCAAATCCAATTCCTTACCTCTCAGGAACCAGATTCAGAATCCATAAGTATAAATAAGGCAACAAGACAAGTTCTAGACTATCTTTGGAAGGGAAGGATCTGCTCCCTATAGCACATCTTAGTATGAGGAGCACATAGGCCAGGAGGCATGAAAATTAAATTTGAAGAACCATAATGGAGAGAGATGGAAGTGCCGTCAGGCAACTATAGAGGCTACACACAAAGAAGTGAAGAATTGAAGTGGTTCTCACAGTGCAGAGTATGTGTATCTATGTGTTTCAATTCATGCATTTCAATGCAATGTACCAGTGAGAACGGAATCATTTGCCTGAAGCACAAATGTTTTGTGGATTTATGCCACTTTACGTATGCATGTCACCACATTACGTTAATCTTCAACACGTTAATTATCATGAAAACAAGTGGGATTGTAGGAGAGAGCGAGGCAGCGATTAGTGTCAGCATTAGAGAGAGAGCGAGAGAGAGAGGTGACATAACAGTTCTGTGATATCATCAAGTACCATTTTTTTACCCCTAAATCAAAGCACACAAGTTGTCTTATTAATTGTGCAGCCCCGATGAAGCATTTATCTATCCATCTCTGTGGCCCTAAATAACTTTTGACAAAATGTTTTATCCCATGACTCCATCAGATCTTAACCACACTTCACTAGGGGGGGGGGCTTCTGCTGGTTTATTTTTAGCCCGCCATACACACATTAACCCAGCACTCCATATTACATGAGCTGGGGTAAACAGGAAGTGATGCATGAAACAGCAGGAAAGAGGCGGCAGGCTGACAGGTGACGGGGCTAGGAAATAGTGCGGTTTTGCAGTGTAGTGTGATGGTGACCTTAGGCCTGGAGATCACCAGGGCAGTAGTATAAATGTTGCAGGGGTATAAGGGTAATTAGTGCCATACAAGGACAGAATTATTGATAGGTGTTTTCAGAGGGAATATGGGGAGTTTCTGTATGAAAATGAAATATTGATCATCATTGAATTATGGATGTAGAGGGAGGAGTTTTGCACACATAACTGCACACATGTACATGTATACATATAAAGTATATCAGGCTACATTCAAGGCTCAAGGCTACATTCATAGCCTTGAACAAAATACTCAAAAATAAAATGGGTCTACGGTTAGGTCGACCTGAATGTTTGCGTCTGTGTGTGTGCGTGTCCATACTTTCTGTAGCGGGCAGGTTGGCTGTATTTGGCTGAGTGGAGAAAGATCCATTAGTCTTCTTGTCCTTATCACCTTCTTTCCCTTTTTTCTTTGCTGAACCTGACAAAAAAGCATTATATCAAAAGTAAAGATAGATAAATCTACAAAATCTATATTAAAAAAATCTTTGGTTAAACCACAACTCAGTTGATCCCTCTGCTGATAAATCAATCAACTGATTAACAGAAGTACCCTATGCATGATTAGATACATGCGCACCAATCTAATCGATGATTTAACAGACTCACTCAATTAGATACGCAAGCAGTGTGTGTAATTGAGGTGTATTTCTGTGTGTGTGTGTCTGTCTGTCGCACAATCAGCACCTTTGCTTTTCTCTGGGCTCTTGGCTGTTGTGGGTGATTCACTGATGCAGTCATTCAGGCGGGAATCCCTCCCTGCAGCAGGTTCTGCAGCCTGGGGCTTCTCCTCCAGCAAACTCTCATCCGGGAATGTAAATTTGGGAATGGTGTCTTTTAAGAAATCCCAGACTTTTCCTATGTATCTGGGCCTAAGAAGAGGTTAAAGAGAATATCACTGTTGTTTGCATGCTACCCCTTTGAATTTTTGGTAAATACTGAGTCTCTTTTACTTAGTAAGAACGTCAACAAATCATAACATAATTCCCAGTAAAACATAGATGTCAAATTGCATTGTAAAAATAGATTGTTCTATTTCACTGATGATTATCTCACCAAAACATCTAGTCAAAATGTCAGCCATACCTATGATCCAGACATGACCTTTAAAAGTCCTTTAAGTGAATCACTGCAATCCTAACATTTGTGCACTGCTCCCAGTTAACTTTTTTAAAAAATTCTTGTTTAGCGTGTAAAACCTTTCATGGTCACGACCCTGACGCAATTCTCACAGTGTGCTAACTATTTCAGATGCTTCGAGCTAAACATTCCCACCCTGTACATACATACATACATACTAACAAAAGCACAGCTGATGTAAGGCTTTCTATGACAAGCGCTCAGTCTCCTCATACACATCAGATTTAGTCTACATTTTCCAATCAAGTTTAAAATGCTTTGCCTGAGCAATGAGTTAATCAATCACTTTGCCTCATCCTGATTTTTGGAGGGGGATCCTCGCATGTTGCGGTGGGTAAAGCATGGCACTAACATTACCATTCCAACTGGGGCCACCCACACTCAAAGAAATGAGTGCATTCATGGCACACATATGTCTGGCCTGTGGTTGTGTGTCTGCAAACAACCAAATTATGCTTTTAATCTACTGACTTCTGTAAATCATTGTTCTTGTGTTAAAAATAAAACTTTTTGTAAAGTGTATTATTGTATTATAGTGTATATTGAATTCAGTTGATTTTAAGGGCACCATACAAAGTCCTCAGTATTCTAAGGCATCCTTTTAGAAGGTATTTTCATAAAAATCTCCAGACTTGGCTGCATGCTCATGAATCCATTGGTGTATGAAGCTGGAGCCAATATATTCGGCAGTTGATTCCCAGCCTCTTAGCCAGAGTTATGGCACATCTCAAAACAGTCAGGCTAACAGCATAGTGTGAAGCAGCAGCAGTGGTAATGATAGGCTACTATCTTTGTTGTACCAAAAACGGTGAGGAGCGTGTTTGTGTGTGAGGGGGAAAGGGAGAAAGTGGGAGAGTGAGAAAGAGAGTCACATTATTTTATTTGAAGCACATCACTTTATGTTTTATAAACATATAAATATAATTTTAGTTGCTAACCTATAGGTCAGAAATAAATAAAATAATGTGATTTTCTTCCTTTTCACTTTAGAAAGAGAATGGCATAACAGGAAACAGTCCTGCGTCAGTCCTGAGTGCATGCACACAAACACACACACACACACACACACACACACACACACACTCTCACTGCCTGTGTGTTGATAGATTCCCCAGGAGACCCACTAACAACAGCTAACCTGCTGAGGCAGAGAGAAAACCATTCTCCTGCTCCACTCCAAAACACTGTTCCCTCATTGAAGTTCCATCACTGACAAGCTGAGACCCTCCACTCCACCCCGCATTTCATCCCCCTATCTCAGATCTCCCTGCTTCCATTTTAGATCTCAGTTATTCCCTCCAAAGTGTGATCCTCCACGCTGTATTGTAGACAGATACAACTCTCACTATGATTGTGCTACAGTATGCATTGTAAAGTATGCTTATTGAGAGGGAAAATGCACAAGTTGTCAGATTGTTTGAGTGTATTTAGCATCACAGCCCTTATTGTGATAAACTACCAGTAAATAGTTAGGTGGGCTTGCTCCTTAACCTCTCTGCAATTATGTAAAGAGATTGCAAAGCTGTAGCAGATCCACCAGAGCAGCTGCATGGATAAATGTTCTCAGTTTATCAGTGTATATTGTATCTGTCCCTATCAAATAAACCATAAATAAATAAATAAATGAGATAGCATTTTTGTACTCCCCCCACTGGTTTTCAGAGTGAAAAAAAGGGAAGGGAAAGGGAAAAAAGCCTATTTAAAAATATATGTGGTATCTGTAATGTTTATGACATACAACTACATAACAAGATGAGGAAGCTGGAGACAGAAGAGTGGATGAGGAACCTACTGTATAGGAATGATCTCTGGGATCCAGCCAGTGAGAGTGTGGATGAAGGTGAACTCTGACACAACACTGAGACACAAACACAAAAACACATCAAACCACAGCAAAATTTGGATGGCACAGATGCCATCAAACCCACCCATACTAACATTGGCGCTATTCCCCTTCATAGCAGGCATCAAGTAGATGAGAAATGTGGTGCACAGAGATGTGGATTCTGCAGCTTACACAAGACAACAAAGCTGTTTAAGGTTGTCTCAGCCAGCCTGGACGTTTGTCTACTGTCTGTGTAATTCAATGCCAAGGATACAGGCTGACTTTATGATGTACATTCTGAAATGTGTCTATGTGGGAAATTTTAGGAAATAACTATCATTTAGAGAGCTTTTTGATTTTGTGTGGTGTGAGTGTGTGTGTGTGTGTGTGTTTGTGTTGGTGGCATTTTTCAGTTGAAACAGATGGTGGCGGCTCTAATTGGTCCTCTTGGGAGCTTGTGGCCAACCTGTCCAGTCCATAGTAATGATCCCCAATGAAATGAAATCAATACAACTTGATCAGCTCTGCCATACTCCATACCCAGGACGGAGAAGCTATCAACAACCATAAAAATTAGGTTGTTGATCGCAGCTTTCTATTAAAAAAACCGACTACGGTCTTCATGGAAAGCCCCAGCAGACACCTGGGTAAAGTTTGGTAGTCCTATGAACTTTCACTATGGCTTATAAATGATTCACTAGTAGAGAGGCTCCTTTGTTTTCTGTCCTGGATGAAACATTTATGTCTCGACCTTCCGTGGTGACAGCAGCGACCACTTTAACACACGCCATGTCCCATCATCACAGACATGCACGCTGCCTGTCTCTCAGCCCCCAGCAAAGATTAGGTCAGGTGAAGGTTTGGCCAAGTCAGCAAAGAAAGATACTACATGTGCGTATGTCTCACGCTTATATAGCTTAGAACTTAATTTTAAAAACCGTCCCCATTAAAATCAGTTATCAAAATCAGCTTCAACGACCTGTGTTGTGCTTTCATTTGGTCCACTTTGAGAGATCTCAGATGAGATTTGTTGAGAAATCTCTTGCCATCAGACTGGTAAGTTATACATTAAAGCAGGGGAAATGAAATATGCTGCTAGAAAGCAAATCAAAGGCTATAGAAAGTTGTGACATTCGCTGTTATTGCAATTGTTTTGACAATGACACGTTTAGAGAAAATGCTAGACAGGGTTTCCTTTTGCTTTGATGTTGGGCAATAGTGTGTACCATAAGCAGAACAGTATAAAGGGTTAGTGTGGATACTGCGTGGTGTGTTTTTAGAGTATGCTTGTTAGAGGCTTTGTCCCGCTTTCCTATAGGCTGAATAGCGGGTATTAGGAATGAAGGTAATTGGGTTCTTACGCCCTCTTACGAGCAGAGTGTAACAACTTTTACCCTGCTCCTTGGAGCAGCACTGAGATGCATAGAGTTGCTACTGGAATATAACTCACTCCGTGTTGGCCACTTTAATGAGAGCCTTAGCCAACAGCATTGGCCACAGCTCTGACTGGTTGTTGGAGGCAGGGAGAAGCAGGTTGTTTTCCTCATCAAATGGCATGGCATCATCCACTGTCACCTTCCTCCAGCAGCCCTAGCAGGCAGACAGGAAGGCAGTGAGTGAAGATACAGCACAACATGAGGTGCAATTTATTTCTGCATCTTTATTAATAGCACACACGCTATTGTTTAATCACTGATACAATGCTTGGCACTGTTGTACTAGTTGTAAGTCACTCTGGATAAGAGTGTAAACTAAATGCCTACCATGTAATATGTAAATGTAGAAGGGGGGATGAATAAACACAAAGAATAACTGTGGCTTGCTGTGTACTATTAGAATATTTACATTTCTATAATAGTGGGTTAAAAATCTGATTTTCGCTGCTCAGCTAGTTAGCGGTTTGCCTTTGAGAATATCAATTTACTGTGTAGAACTTCACGGTCTAAACCTCGTCTAATTGTGGCTGCTCTGGAACAGTGCTTTGTCTGCAGCACCACTTACGGTCCATAAGAGCCTCTTATTAAAGGTCATTGGCTATCTGTCTACTTGATTGTAGCACACTTGAATTAGTTCATTCCACTCACACAGCGAAACCATTTAGTTATGTT
Source organism: Monocentris japonica (assembly GCA_900323365.1). Classification (NCBI taxonomy): domain Eukaryota; kingdom Metazoa; phylum Chordata; class Actinopteri; order Trachichthyiformes; family Monocentridae; genus Monocentris; species Monocentris japonica. Next base: position 24,052 of record OOFE01001657.1, on the reverse strand, counting down.
GTGTGCGTTCACTACTGCACAACATGCAGCAACATTATATTCAAAGGCTCAAAAAATAATATTCTGTGGTTATAGATTGTCAAGGCCTATTTTTGTGAACAATTCTAAAGGAGAGTCCTCAGACCATGACAATAGGCACCAAGAGTGCCCCTAAAAACCCAATCTGTGTGACTAATTCAGCCTCACCATTTTAGCATCTCAGGGGTCGATGGGCTGCATATCCAACTGACTAGTTCCAGTAGTAGCATTAGCTACCCTAGGCCAGCGTCTTAGCTTCCTGTGTGGTGTCAGTGGTTGTTACATGCTGGCTGGCAGACTGACTGACAGCGTGGTGTGATGTGTCCACTGGCTGTCTGTGGGAGTTTCACAGTGTTGGCAGGGAGGAGCAGCAGTCTGCAAAAGCAGGCTATAATCTGACTGACTGTTCACAGCTGTGCTTCTCTCTTAGTTATCCCTCTATCTATCACACCAGTGTGCACAGGAAAGCAAGCACACGCGCACACTCCCTTTCTTGCTTGTTCTCCGTCTCTGTCTCCTCCGCCCCAAGGAGGAGCTCAGCTTCTTCACAGATGGGGAAAAAATGCAGTGCGAAGGGGCAAGTCAGAGGAGAGAGGACGAGAAGCAGGGAAGAAGAGATAAACAGTTGAAGGATGGTGAAAAGAGGGCAAGAAGACGACAAGGGAGCAGATACTCATGGCGTGAAGAGGGAAACAATTGGGAAGAACAGTGGTAGACAGTGAAGGAACAGAGCAAACAGGAGGAAACGGGAGAGGGGGTGGGGTGCTTAATGCCATCTCAACAACCATCTGTTGGCGTGATATGGTTGGCACGGGGACTGCTGCCTACAACCATGTCATGCTTGTTTATCAAGGCAGAGTTGAACTGTTACAGAACACCATCACTTTTAGCTGTCTCCTCCACTCTCTCAAACACCCAAATGTTTGTACAGTAGGAATCCATCAAAAGAGAGACATGAGCATTGTCTTTGCAGATCCTACCTACAGATCTGTGGCAAGCAAACACACATGCTGAAACTCACAGGCCAGAAACTTCGACCAATTTCTAAATACAATGGCCATATACCCCCCAAAGACAAACACACAACATTAGCACTGCCAGTGCAGGGTTTAAGTTAGAGCCAAAAACTTGCACAATGCCTATCCTCACACATCATTAACTTGAATGACAATGCAATGCATATAGCCTAGATTTCCAACTGAGCGTTGCTCCCTGAGAGGCAGCTGACTCCTGTTAAGCCCTATCTATTCATCAGGCAATGTCTGAAGCCCAGCCACTTTTGGCACAGCAGTGAGACTGATTGATTTGAGCTTTCAGTGGATAAGGCTTTTTCATCCCTTCCCTCCAGCCCCTCCCTCCCTCACTCACTCCATCCCTACTCCCCTCTCACTTGCTGTCTCCTGTGGGGTCTGCTGAATAATACAATAGATCTCATTCCATCCCCCGCAGTGTGGCTCTGAAAATTGTCTGACTTAACATGATGGGATTGTGAGGCAATGACTTGATCTGCAGTGGTGTGATGTCGAGTTTCATACCTGGTTCCACATTTTTATACAGTATGAAGATCAGACCAAAAAACGTTGTAAATAAATCCTTCGGTGGATCCGTACGCTTTACAGCCATACCCGTATTTGTGTTCATGCGTGCGTGTGTGCGCGTGTGTGTGTGTGTGTGTGTGTGTGTGTGTGTGTGTGTGTG
>OOFE01001657.1:8849-22316 GCA_900323365.1 Monocentris japonica | reverse complement strand
ACATTTTTATACAGTATGAAGATCAGACCAAAAAACGTTGTAAATAAATCCTTCGGTGGATCCGTACGCTTTACAGCCATACCCGTATTTGTGTTCATGCGTGCGTGCGTGCGTGTGCGTGTGTGTGTGGCTCACCATCCAGTAGAGTCTGACCACATACTTCCCGTAGATGTTGTAGAGCGGCACATGACCCTTCACCACCTTACACAGCGAGTAGATGTGCTCCCAGGGTCTCCAACCATCTTGCTCCCCCAATGTGTTGTTACACAGTTTCCAAACAATATAGATCTCACTGATGATCCACCTCATCAGCTGGATGGAGGAGCAAGGAGAGTAGGAGTAATCATGGATCTAATAACTACCAGTTGATCCATAAATCAATCAGTCAATTCCTCAGTTATCTGATCCATCAGTCACTAAATCAATAATGCTTTGCATTAGCCCGGTCTAATTCATTTCTGTCAATCAGATGTCGCCCTGTCTGACACTTGCAAGACACTATCCAAGTCTTGACGTGCTGGAGAAAAGTCAGTGAGAACCTAAATAACAGAAAGAAAGAATAGAAAGTACTGCTGCAAAGTTACCTCACTGCACATCAGATGATCACTGGGTGAGATCAGGTCAAAGGTAGTTTCGTTCTCAACAACTGCAGGACCCTATAATGAAGCAAATAGATGCAGGCATAAAGCAATACAACTGAGATTATTTGTAACTGTAGTATGTAAAAAGACACAATTTAACAGAAAAAAACAGCACTTGTTAATTCACTCTTCAGTCTCTACTAGTTTATTCAAACAGTAGAATGTTGTACGGACGTTTCAGCAGCAACCTTCATCCTGCTTGAATAAACAAGTAAAGACTAAAGAGTGAACAGGCAGACAGTTTTTGTGCACTCAAAGCTGTTAAATTTACTGTGCTGCAGTAGCTAAATATATATAATTACACAAAGATTGGAAGATCACTCCATGAAAAGAAACAGCTCACCTGTCTTAATCTATGTGGCCTATTTATCAAATAATGCTTCTCTACTCATGCCAAGGCCTAAGCTGATCTGCCCAGCCATGATACTCCAGAGAGCATGTTTGCAATGAATATTTGATTACCGGGTTAATAGGCTCCAACACGATACTAATCAAATATGAATTAATGGCTCCAGTGATGGTGAGAAAGACAGTCTGCAGTTTTGGGTCAAGGGAGCCTGTGTTCTCTCTAAACTCTAAATAACAGCCAAACTTTGATTCATTTCCGTCAATTAAGCGGGTTCTAGAAATACAGACTGATGAAGGTTAAGGAAGTGAGAGGAGCACACAAGAGCTGCTGCCTACATCTGCATGCCTGGTTGCTTTGTGATCAGCCCCATGTTCTTCTTGTCTGAAATGAATGAAATGCTTTTGACATGATGAGTGGAAGGCATTCTGTGACCTGTGCTGGTAAGGACTAATTCAAATAGCAGGAAGCTTACAGTAATTGCTCAGTATTGCACTGAGAGAATGGTGACAGAAAAGAAAGTGGAGCGATGCAATTAAATTCTGGAACTGCATTAGAGGAAGATTTCCTGAATTAGGCTGTACACAGTATGGCAAAGAAGTACGCTTTGTTAACATGCATTCCTAAACATGACATGATACGTTTGTTATTGTTATCTCTGACATGCAGTTGAACTACGATGTGGCACAGTACAATGGCCCAAGTGTCCATTCAGCATACAGCATCATTGTCAAAAGTATGTCTCATTTACAGTATCGGACAATGTATTTTCCCATTTGAAACCATATAACCCATGTGGAAGTTTGAAAGTTACCTTGTCGACAATGAACTCTGAAGGTCGCTTCCAAGAGTGCACTTTCAAAGATGGAGGCATGCAAATTTTTCCCTCAGGATCTTCAAAGAATGGCTGCAGGCAAAAAGAACAACATGCAGTTCAAATGATAATGTAGCAATGCAACAACATAATGAATCTCACACAACAAGTTAACCTTAGAGTGAAAAGTAAGTTTAAAGTAGGGGATGTATATTTTGCCAACATGTTGCTGTACAGTATGTTTTTCCCATTATATACTATAGACTTTTATAGAGAAGTTTACTAGGTGCAAAGAATATTATTTTTAACACCACACTCACAACAAAGGGGCTCTTGCCCATCTTTCCATCTTTGCCTCCTTTGGCTGCATCCCATTTCTCCCCATTGACCTCTGCCTCATTCCACTCAGGCCAAATGGGGAATCTGCATCTCCTCAGCTCTCCTAGACTCTCGGAGGCACTGGCTACTAGGGACGCCGCTCTGAAATGATGATACATACACAGCACCAACGAGATTTGATTTGAGGCTTTGCTTTTGTCATGAACCAGGGAATTCAACTAGCTAGTCCCTCAACACCAGGGATGTAGTGTCGGGTAAACCCACTGAAAATCTGTTTACCCTCCTTCTGATTTGCAGAATAGACATAACATAATTTTTTAAGGCTGAAATAAATCTTACTGGCATAGGTTCATAGTAAATGACATAATAAATAGTATCAAACTGTCAGTTATATATTAAAAAAGCAAACGTTAACGCTTTTCTGAAAGTATACTTGATTTTAGTTAATATTGGTGGCTGTCTGCCTTATGTACCACCACATCACTGCTCAACACTTGCAAACAACAGCGGCGCTGACTACGTATACTGGTAAGTTAGACCATCAGTATGACCACTGCCAGCTCTCGGAGTTTGGGGAGACCACAGTTGTGCCGCATCAGTGCTAACTTTGTTAACATTTAGCTGCATTCCATGTATTTAGCTGTCGTTCCTATCCACAGTGACTTGTGAGCAGATAACGATTCAGTGCCTTGGCTAATGTAGGAACAACAGTCATGTCATTGTCGAGTGTAATATGCCTGGTAATTTGGCTGGCTTGGTTAGCTAGCGTCATGAGAATAATGTCGGTTTTTCATCTGACTTTAGCTAACCTGACACTAACGTTGTTTAACAACGTTAGCTCAACATTAACCAGCATGAGGTTAACCAAACTCACTCTTTACTTGGCGTCTGTCCCTGGGATGAAATTATTCTACTGGAAGAGGACTCCTTTTTCTTAGGCGGTGCCTTGGACATTGCAGTTGCTGTTAATAGCCAGTCAGCATTAAGCAAACTGTCCAAGAAAACATGTCGAGAAGCTGCTTGAGGTGCGTTTGTTTTGACTGTGCTGCTGGTGAAAGTTTACACGTTGCTAAGCGACAGAGAGACGAGCTGTGGGTGGTGGTGCCTGTCTTGGGTCGAGCACTTTTCACTGGAATGAGGCCTTATCCGTTTTTCCTTTACATTTACTTTCAAATGCCCTCCAACTAGAAAATGCATATACCGTGAAGTCATCATCTGGCCTTATTGCTCAGCCTTCCAAAAAAACATTACCATTGCAATTACAGCACGTTTGTCCATATATCATGATAAAAATAACCCGAAAAGAACCATTCTTAAACTGGATCACCTAGAGGACTAGCCCTGATACAGGAGCCTTTGGGAGCCTTTCATCATATGGCTGTTCCTGTTCTGCTCCATTGACGTTTTACCGCACGAAAGTCAGCGAGCCCGATAATGAAACCAATATGTCGAATTTCACTTACCTAAACAGATGTCCATAATCCTTCACTTGTCTACTTTCATGGCAGTGGGCGGCGCTACATCTCATATGCACAAATAAACTTTTATACTCATGAGCTTGGGCACCCCATGACCCTGTCACCGGTTCACCGGTTGTCCTTCCTTGGACCACTTTTGGTAGGTGCTAACCACTGCATACCGGGAACACCCCACAAGACCTGCCGTTTTGGAGATGCTCTGACACAGTCGTCTAGCCATCACAATTTGGCCCTTGTCAAAGTCGCTCAGATCCTTACGCTTGCCCATTTTTCCTGCTTCCAACACATCAACTTCAAGAACTGACTGTTCACTTGCTTCCCAATATATCCCACCCCTTGACAGGTGCCATTGTAACAAGATAACATAAGATAATGTTATTCACTTCACCTGTCAGTGGTTTTAGTGTTATGGCTGATCGGTGTACAACAATGTGCTTTATTTTAAAATGCCAAAGTATCAATGTCTTATGATGATAAAGAGTCAAATAATGTCAAAGAACAAGGGGAGGATTATAAGGTGTGGAGATTCACAGTTAAAGTACATTTTTCACAATAATACAAATTTTACTTTTATTAATTCAATTGTGCTCAATAAAGAATAGGCATGTAGAAAATCATGTGCTGTAAACCATGATGGAGTTTGATAGCACACAGATATGGAGTGAAGTGTTTCACTGTACGGTGGTGTTACTGCAGTGGTAAGTATAGCAAGTACACCAGTGTCCTGTCCAGATTTAAAATTCCTCTGAAAAGCATCAGCTTTTGTGACATTAACACAGACAGTGAATGAGAATAGCTAAAGTGCTTGTGTCCTGAGGGTCTTCATGGCATTCCTGCTCTGGTAATGATGCAAGTATGGAAGAACACGAGCTGCAGTGCTGAGCACACAGTGTCTGATGACTATCACACACTGTTTCCTGAGTGGAAGCACATGCTCTTGTCTCTCTCTCTCCCTCTCTCTCTCTCTCTCTATCACACACACACACACACACAAACTGTTCAAGTTCTACATTTTCACAGATAAATTCTTTCCACATTCCTTTGAGCTATGACTCACTTATTACACTTTTCTCTACACATTTTTGTGAGCCATTTCTTTCTCTAATAAGCACTGAAATGTGAACTACACGATACTGCTATGGCAAACACACACACAGTTCTATATTCTTGAAACTACATCCCTCACGTTTTCATGTTTGTAACAATGCTTGTTATACTTGCCAATAGAAAGGGCTATCCTATCTAAATAGAAAATTGTTCAAATGTGAGCCATTGCCTCATCTTCAGTCATCAAGCAATGCATTGCAATATTTCTTTAAAAAGATAAATTGATGTTGCCTCTGACGTTCATTCTTCAAGCGCAGCCTTAATCCAATCTTCATTACCATGTCCATGTCGTTGCCACTTTAGGTGTGTAAGTCTCAACAGCCTGTTGTCACATCTGCCAGTTTGTGTTTGTATTGTATGCCAATCAAAGGAAAGTCAATCCTAGCTCTGCTGGCTTGGTCCAAGATGTGAATGTGAATTTTGAGCCATTAGATTTAATTAAGACGATGAACCATAAAACCCCAACAGGTTAAAAAAAAAATGCTTACCCAAATGCTTAAAAAACAAAATTGGACTATAGTGATTACCTCATCCATTCACATGCTTCCCAGCATTAGATTTGCTTGTGTGTGTGTGTTGGGCAAAGCCACTACTGCAACATTTCCCTGCTTGTCAAGATTTTTTCTGAATCTTTGCTTCAAAGACACACCTCCTTCCTGGCCCCGGGTGTAAAAGCAGCCTCTCGTTTGCAGGAGACCACAATTTTACCACACCATATGGAAAAATTGAGAAAAAAAATATTTACCAATTTACATTAAGTAACACTATTAAATCATTTTTTGTGTGCCCAAATAGGTTGATTCACTTAAAGCTGTCTATTGTTTACGTATCACAGGACCTGTAATAGCTGCAATAACTAATAAACAACACAGAATTCTGTTAAAATGTTTATTCTTCTTGCTCTTGTGGTAGATTTAAAGTATTTTCATGTATAAACTTCATTATCTCAATTTAGTATTTAAAAAAAACAAACCAAAAAATCCTCCATACTTGTTGACAAAATTAGCAGACTATAATCCCCATGGGCAGTATAGTATAGTATATAGTCCTCTGTCTGACGACTATATAACACATGACCAAACACATTTTAAAAATACATATCTCAGATCTTCCTTTTCATACCGTTGGAAAGACAAAGTGAAACAAAGATTTTTCAGTTTCTCATATCGTACCTTCATTAGACAGACTTTAGTGTCCTTGCCAGTGTTTGGAGTGAACACTGAAAAGTGTGACACACCTTCATGTTAAAATAAGAAAAATACTTATTATGGCACATTATTTTGCTACCTTTGTTTGCGCCTTCAGAGAAAATATGACACAGAGACAATACTTGACACCAATATGACGGTTTGATAATGCTTAATTCTGATGCCCCTTTACTTACTTTTTGCATAGCAGTCTAATATAAGAACAGATTGAGACATGAACATAAGCATAAGATGAATGTTTGAGGGGTATTAACATCAGTCTATATTAATGATGACACTTAAGTCGCTTTTTTTCCACACACAAAAGCTACATGAAGGACCTTGACACAAACAGAAAGAGGGATATGGAGAGAGAGAAAGAGAAAAAAAAAGAAGAGGCTACAGGTTGTTTTCCTGCCTGCGTGTGTCAACATCACACTTGGTTTGCACCCCTTATCTGGAGTGGTACAGTCCAGGGCTTCAGAGGTTGTTGGGACGATGGGGGGAGTGGCAGGATCCAGGGATGTAGGATGGAGTCCACAGTCGGGGAGATGTGTGCTGAGAAAAACTCTACAATAAAGAGAAGAAAACCCTCTGTTCTGGAGGTAGGGGAGCAAAGAAGGAAATTGCTTTGTGGTTGCCCCAAAGCAGTGAAAACATTTGGACAGTAGGAACATACAATTAGACTCTTATTCTGGGAGAGCTACAATGGGAAACTTTGAAGTTCAGGTTGAATGGGCTTCACTGTGGAGGGGAGAAGAATTCAGGCACCGTGGAGACTTGTGGAAAGAGAAATTCATACTCATGTCCGAGGCTGTGGGTGGTTAGTGTGGATGGACTGAGCGTTAGCAGCAGCCCGACTTGCTCTCAGCAGCCACAGTCTCCTGGTCCAGTTTGATCCGGTCTCCATTGCTCTCCTCATACGGCAAACCTTTGTCATTGGCCAAGATATTTTCCACCAGGAAGCGTGCCGCCTCGTCCACATTGATGTTGTCCTATGAAAAGGTCAAAAAGCAGCATATGTCAGAGTGGTCACATGATCACACTAAAGGAAACAAACACTTATCTATATATTTGTAAAGAAAAAAAAAATGGTGATCTGGTCAGGATTCACATTTTCAAATGCAGACACTGATCTTTCTCCTCGCTTCTGCCAAAGTTCACTTTTCTCAACCACTTTAAGAAGGCAGCATTTTCAGACAAGCCTTGGTCACGGGCTTCCTCTTCTCTCTTCAGAACTGATTCTGAATCCCACTAAAACCTTTCTACTGCCCAGCCTAGCAAAGCGACGGCTGGGAGGCAGACTTCCAGAGAGCCAATCTTGAGCGAAGTGGAGATAAACAAAAAAAAACGTTCCTCGCTTTTGTCTTTCACACTGTGGACAAGTGAAGCACAAAGCTGTCATCACTTGGTTTGGAGTATTACAGTCACAAAGATGAAGATTTACAAAGAGGCTACTCCACAGAGATCCCCGGGGACCTTGGAGATAGAAAAACTGAGGGTAAATGTATTTACAAACAGAACAAGCTCATGGGCTATATCAAAAAAAAAAATTGACCAAACAAAATATCAATTTGCAAAAAGTGAGGTGGTCTCCTATTTCACCAAACCACATAGTGCTAAAAGACCAACCTCTTCATTAAGGACTTGTTGGCTACATCAAAATTGCTTCATTTGGTGAGAGTCTGGTTGGGATCAGAGAAAAATTAGCAGCCCTAAAGGCATTTTCCTGAGTGACGTGCCTCTTGATTCCACAGCACCACGGTGAAAAGAACACATATCTTATTGTGATTGATTGATTCTCTCATGTGGGACCGTCTGCTTTTGGAAAGTCTATAGACTGAGGCAGCCTGTGTGCTTGGTCACCTCACTCACACACACACACACACACACACACACACACACACGCTTCACGTGACAGACCACGTGACGGACCACGTGACGGACCACGTGACAGACCACCACAAGTACAGGGCATAGGGTTATTCCAAACAAGTCAATAAAGTTAACTCTGGATGCCAAAAGTTAATGCATTTCTCAACATGGACGTGAGGGCGGGTATCTGGGCCCGAAGTTAAGATAGTAGTGTGTGTGCATGCGTGCGTTTCCTGGCTTGTTGGCTCTGAACAGTTTCAAAGAGGACAAAGAGGCTGAGTTAGAAAATGAGACAGCGGAGCCTTTCATGTTGAGCACGAGAGAGGGGGAGATGGGAATAAGGATGTGGCGGCTCCTTGGAGGCTCATAGTTAGGTAGATGGCTGTTAAGACTTGCTGACTAGACTGTGGTTCAGCAGATGCAGGTGAAACTGCTCCATAACTCAAAGCCACAGCCACATACAAACACTCGTCAGGCTAACCTGTATCCTTCAAAGGAAGTAATTCATCTCTGAAAATGAGCCGGCACATGCTGAGTACTGGCAAACCTTCTGTCACTCTTGCTTTAGCCGCCTCGCTCACACGGTCACATGCTGATGAGTCTGATAGGAATATGGTTAGCATCGAGGGGTTGCATTTCAGAAAGGCTGAGGGCGTCCCACAACAGCAGTGTTTGCCATTCTGTCAAACTGAAGCAAAGCAGTCTCAACAGACAAAACAGACTTGAAACAGACTCTGCAATGTAGCCAGAGATTTTGGTTCAAACATTTCCATGCCGAGCAATCTCCACACACATACACACACCCTTGAACTTCTATCCTTATGAGGACCTTTAATTGACTACACTCTAATCCTAACCTTAACCCTAAACCTAAGACCTAACCTTAAACTAGTCCCTTATAGAAGTGAAGGCCAGCCAAAATGACCTCACCTCACAAAAGGTGTCCACACTCACAAGATCGAAAAACTCAAGTTGTCACAATGATAGAAGTAGAAGAGCTCTCTCTCTCTCTCTCTCTCACACACACACACGCCAAACTTGGACAAAGCCAGACATGGCCAGATAAACCCTGTGACACCATAACCGAAGTGGAGGAGAAACAATGCAGAACAACCCACCAGCTCTGGACTGTATCACCGTCATCTGATACCATATCACGCAAAGCTATCCAGAAGACCTTTTCATTGGTAGTTAATGAATTACGGCCCTTTTCCACACTTGTAGAGCTTAAAGGACCGGGGCAGGGGCCTCGTTCAATGTCTTTCATTTATTCTGAAGTGTGCTAAAAATCAACAATTTGCGATTAGCGGTCTATTTCTAGCCGTCTAAACCCTCTTTTAACCCTCATTATCAGTGTAGCCACATCGTAAAAAAAGCATTTCAGCATGTTACAATTGCAATTTCAAGCTAAGGAAACACTGCTGAAACCTCATACACTTAAGGGATTTAGGATCAAAGATGTTCATGTGAATATCTGGGTGTTAAACAACACCCTTACTACACTAGATTATTTCACAACACGGATTATTCTAGGACAGATTTCTCTAAGTCACTAATGAGGATTTACAATCTCCACAGTGTAACTGGTGTTAATACAGTAGATTTTCAGGCTTTACTCTTTAAGTTTGTTTTCTAAAATAATTTACACAAAATCAATCATGTATTTATGCACCTATCGCAAATCTCTCTTATCAAAACTGATTGGCCACAAACATTGAGTCACTTTCATGCGTGAAACGTGGTTTGAACCGGCTAGCAGTCATGTATGAACCTCAGGGCCCTTGAAAGCAGACATTTATCCTTTGAGAAGCAAGGTATTTCAGCCAGCATTACTATGTGGCCTAATATGGGCAATTTCATGATACTCTGAACTGATTATAGAGTAATCCCAAATTAAACACCTGAGACAGAAATTTAAACTGATACTGAGAAGAATGTATATGAAACTGTGTGGGTCTGTGTTCCTCATCTGTGTGAATGACAGCTTCTCCATCTGTATGTCTCTCACCTTAGCCGAGGTTTCAAACCAGCCCAGGAAGCCGTTCTCTCTGCAGAAGTTGTCCATTAGGGATGTATTGTTGGAGCTCTCCTTCTTCTGGTCGCACTTATTGGCCAGTAGCACCGAGGGGATGGGGTTGCCATTAGCCAGCTTCACCTTGCTGTCCAGGTCATGCTTCCACTTGGACACCGCCTCAAACGTGGAGCCCCTTGTCACGTCGAACACCACAAACGCCCCCACAGCCTCTTTGTAGTACACCCGCGTCATGTTCCCAAACCGCTCCTGACCTGGGGGACGGGAAAAGAATATGGTGGAATGTCTGAATTTTTACAAAGAATCAAAACCAACTGAAAGTTGTTGAGATGCTAGATGAGAAATAGGGATTTGGGTTTACAACCGATTAAGAAAATACGTGGATGTGACAAATCCGTCACAAATAGATGTGATTAAATATCTGAAGCAAAATACCAAGAAACCAAATGTATACCCCTGAGCTTGGTCAACTAAATGATGTGATAGATTTCATTCTCCTTCTTGTCATAACTCAGTGGTAGCTCAACCTTTTTCCTCCCCCACTGTGGCCAAAAATGATGAGGAAAGAAATGTCTTATTTGACCTACTTTCCCCAATTTGTCATGGGCCTAATCTGAACAGAGACTGGCAGAAATAATCTGCCATAATAATAAATCCACTCTCTATAGTCATTCTGTGAGAAAATCTGAGATCATATTTCATAAAGGCAAAGCAAGGGGAATTACCAGTGGGATATGGGGTGTCCCCATCAGTCGAAGAAGGGTTGTGTGTTTTACTCTTGTTGAATCACACTGTGTACTGATTATTCACATCACGCCAGGTGATGTAGGTCAATCACTGATATTTAGCCAGAAAATACATCCCTCTTCTTCTATTTAACAAGGGTGCACTAAGTGTATATTAATTGGCATGACTCAGTAAACAGAGAATGGGTTATAAGTGCTGTATTTGTTGTTGCCATGACATTTTGATGCCCTTGTATCACTGAAAATTACTATTAACGGCAAATTGTCTAGATCATCCACATTGCATGGTCAAGGTTAGATCCAAGCCTTACTACGGGGACCAGCTGTGGTCATGCCCCTTTCAGATTCACATGGGAAATTTGAAATGAAATCCTAAGAGGAACTCTTCTTGAGATAAGAAAAAAAAAAAGGGGGCAGCTCTCTAGAACATCTTTAAGCCTGCCTTTACGAGTGTGCAATGAAGCTTACCAGGTTGGGTGGAGGTGAATCTTTGGTCAGGGGTTCATTGGGTTCATACTAATAATTATACCTGGTTGGGGTCGCACAGTCAAGCATACGATCATTCTGATCAAAAGAGCTCTTGATATTGGACTTCAGATCGAATAGCTTTTAATGACCTGCCTCGTCCTATCAAGCAGCATTGTGTCCAAGAATGACTTCCCCCATATTAACACTCGCATAGCTGGCAGGTTAGCCATTTCCTCTTACTGCTCTATGTTCTGTTTTTTGACTCTCACGTTACAGACGCTAAAGCCTCAAATTTCTACAACTTGGACTCAACTGCAAAAAACTGAAGCAGGTTCTCTAGGTTATATAATCACAACAGACAGGGGGCAAAGATGATTGACCCACTGCTGTATTGGACACAGCAATAACTTTCAAAACAACAGATTTTTTTAAATCATGATTTTCACTTGAACAATAACCAGCAATAATCAAGTAATATTGGTTGATATAAAATAAAATATAAAAATCAACCCGTAGGTGAGAAAGTTGGGGGTATATAATGTTTACAGTCATTGATCTTATTTCAGAGCTAAGATGTATCCTCAAATTGATAACTAGCATGGTACACAGCTTGCTCTTTGGACAATACAGCCCACTCTGCACTCCACTGAACACTGCCTGCCTAGTTGCAGCTAGAGGAGAAAGGACTTAGTCTAAAGTTGGGACAGCTTGGACAGGCTTTGGCTGTGATCATATCAGACATAGACACCTCTCTGATGCATACGCAGTGAAAAGTTGTGGCAGGAGCTTGTGGAGAGTTTTCTGAAGAACTCACCACTCATGCGAGGGGCCTATGGTTACAAAAGGCATCATCTCTGCTTGAGACAGCAGTGCTTTGTGAGAGAGAAGTCTTTACATGCCACAAAAATAGTTTCATATCAAAAGTTAGTAACTCTTAGTGAGTTTTGATATATCATATATATCACACACACACACACACACACACACACACTTGGCTAGAGCTTTTTCATGTTATGTGCAATATCAGTCAAGCATGTATGATCAAACAGTCATCAGCCTCAACATAAGAGGAAGTCGATACTGCTCATCTAACTTCTCTTTACTTTCAGTCTCAGTAATTGTACCAAGTGTCCAATGACTTGAGCTAGCATTTCATGGGTTTAGCAGAAGTGTTCCCAAAAGAAACACGCGTTTGCTACACTGCTCCAATTTAAGAAAACCTACAGGACAAGTACATGGTACAGTGAACATCGTCCACTTTAGCTGACTTATGAAAGAAGACTGTAGAGAAGGGCACAGGGCAGTTCCTCCCTGTGTACTTTCACTTCATTGTAGGTACTTACCCAACCACGCAAGGAACTGGAGTGGGGTGGCGCAGTGCGGGTGTGAGCGAGGGAGCGAATACACTGTGGGGCCTACAGGCCTGACAGTAATTGCTCATAATTGAGAGTCTAATTTTAGCTGATATAACCCCAGGTGAATCCACCAGAGACACGACACAGTGGGATAAAGAGCTGATAGACTGAAATAAGGCTTTCATTTCCAGGCCTTGTGAAGCTCATACATCCAACGGAGTGGAGTGAAAGGGAGAACACAAAGACAGAATGAGGGAACCTGCCAAATTTGCAAGTCCTTCATCTTCCTTTTAATCCATCGCCAGCGCTGCCTGACCCTGATATCATTTTCAGCCAGAATTGAGTGACCAGTTGAACATTACTGACTGCAGAGTCAAATATTGGCAGTGCAAGACAAGCTCTCTGATATTTTCAAATGTCGGCTACTGTATTTGACGATAAAGAGGCAGGAGACGAGATGAGGAAATGTCATGAAAAGCTGCTGAGGGGAAGAATACAGGATGCCATGCTTTATTCCGCTGAAAGCAACTCAACCTTGTCGCCAATGAACGAGACGCAAGGACAGGTGAGCCGCTCCGAGTTTCGTAACATCTGAAACGACTTCCGTGCTGAGGTGAAAAGAGGCAGGAATGATGGAATAATGGTTGAAATACTGCGCCTCTCTTTGCCTGCTCACCTTGGACCAGAAACGGTCTTACATTTAATACTGAATGCCATGGTGGCAGGTCCAGTTTGCTACAATACACTGACAGCGATGCAACAATCTGTAGTCAGTATCATTCGATGACTTGTAGCCAGACACTAATAATGATGATGTATAACGGTCATGTCGTTCCAGGAGCTCAGGACAAACTGCTTTGTAAACACTGGAAGAGGCCATGACAGCATATCATCGCCTCCCTTCAATACTTTACTTGATTTTCAGTGACATCCAGTCCTGAGCGTGGGGTCGATATGCGATACCCAGTCTGGAGATGTAAACCTCATTCTGTAGGAGTTCTCCTCCTGGGAGAGAACTGGCTGAACGAAAAACCCCTCCTATGGAATGATCAATCAATATCACCAATGTGACTGCAGTT
>OOFE01001645.1:1161-14268 GCA_900323365.1 Monocentris japonica | reverse complement strand
CCCCCCCCCGAGCGAGAGAAGGGACAAGAGGCAGAGGAAGAACGTGTGGTAGTTAGGACTATTAGTGCAAATGAGTAATAAAGGGAAGAGAGAATGTTATAACTTGTACTCTCTCTGTGTGCACTAGACATTCAAGCCCGCTTACTGGCTTGCTAATGGCCTCATTAGCTATCATTAGTACCACAGACACTGCAAAAAATGGAAGTTTTGCTCGTGTGTGTGTGTGTGTATGCATCTGTATTTCTATCAGTCTCTCTACCTGCCCAGCGCCTTTCTCCATCTGTCTGTTTGTCTCTCTGTCTCTATCTGCCTGTCTATCTGTCAGTCTGTAAACACACCACTAGTTTTACAACTTTTCCACCCTCATGCAAAATGATCAACGCACAAAATAATGCAATTAAAGCAGTTAGAGCATAGTCCTCTCTGTGTAAACAGAAGTGCCTAAACTGATTTGGGTCAGAGAGTGTTTGCAAATATTTCTTAGCATTTGTTTTTTTCATGGATCCCGAAATAGATACACATTCATCCATGGACCTCCTGTAACATTTTGTCCCAAGGAGGGGGAGATTTCTGTCTACTAACTGTCTAGATTGTACATGGGGAGATACTAGTGGTGAGAGAGAAACATTCGATTAGTATAGCATTCCTGAGATATTCTTAATTGGGATCATTTCTAGTAAATTAAATGGTAGTGTAGTGGTTAAACTTCCCTTGGAACTCCCTCAGAGACCTTTGACAGTCCATTTAGCATGGCGTTCTGTGAGTGATAGCTTATCTGACAATGTCTGAATTGTGCGGATGCATTTTAATATCCATACATTGAGTCTCTGAGTTCTGCTATGCTATCATACAGGCCCAGTTAGCTGGGTAGATGAGCGTCTCACCTGCTGTGATTAACAGAAAGACATGTGGACATATACACATAGGAGTGCCTGAAATCCATTTGGTTTGGTTTCAGTGGACAAAGTTTATGTCACGTGTTCTGTGTTTGCTGTGTTTGTAGCAGTATTGAGTGATGCTCAGGGCGACATGAGCCATTGTCACGGGCACTCAAGTTGTTTTACAGTGAATTTGTTTGTTTGTGTGTGTATGTGTGTGTGTGTGCGTGTGATAGAGACAAAGAGAGAGACAGAGTTTCTAACGTGCTGTGACATCCCAGATGACTAAAGAGGACTCAGAGTCTTACAGACGTGTCTGAAGCATGTCAAAAGTGGATGTTCTTCCCTGCTTAGACAGCCTTGGCTTGATCACACACACACACAAACCAACACAAACACCTTGATGAATTGCTGTGAGCCCTAAAAAAATACACATGAATCCAATCACAAGGCAGCATTTCCCCCGCCATAGACAATGGCAGATTGAAAGACTTTAAATGAATAGAAACAGCAGTGCCATTCAGTTTAACTGGTATGGTTGTAGACTTGATATGTGAGCAATAGAACAATTAATAATGTTGTCAAGAAAAGAAAACGGATGTTACCATGGCAAAGACATTATTTCACTTTGAAGTTACAATAATACATCAGAAGTTGTCCTTTCTCTCTTTTCCAATGCTATGGGCAGATTGGCACCATGTCCAATCAAATTTGAGAAGTGGTGATATCCCTTTCATGTCAGCCTCCTGTGAGACTATCCACCAGACTGATGGCCTGACACCACAGGACACACACACACACACACACACACAAACACAGGTGCGAAGCTAAAACCGCTGCTCCAATTCATCAGCTTGTAGGGCACAGTCTGCACGGAGGAGGAGAGTTTTACAATCTGTCATGTCAGCACTTTCTATTTGTGCTCGAACCTTATTTATAGGAAATTCTTCAAAATTGAACTTAAAAACGTGCATAGGTAGAAATCCACGTCGTCATTTTGATGTATGAACTTGCAAGCTTTATTTATTAAATTGTAAACTTGAGCTTGAATTCAGGAAAGAAAACTCTCAGCTCTGCAGCTCCAGCTCTGACTTGGAAGAAGGTGTAATGCAGGCAATTATAGATATATTAAAGATATATCATAATTAAGGTCAAACAAATTTGCTCATTGATCAACAGGTAAAGATTTGAATGTGGAAAATGAGTTGTTTTAAGTGCAGATCATGTCCAATTTCCTGAGGTACAGTACTTAAATAAATTGGGGGCAAAATGTGGCCTAGGGGTTAGAAAGACCACAAGATCCCAGGTTCAGGCCCTACAGCAACTAATGTGTCCATCAACAGCTATGTGTCCTGTCAATGTGTCCTTTAGCAGGATCATTGCAAGTCCCTCTGGCAGCAGCTCACTTCCTAAATGGTACTGGGCATGCCCAGCTTTATTCAGCTGCAATCATTCTGGTTGCCAAACTGATTCAACTTTGATGAAGTTTATGATACGTTTAATCTCTATATATTTTTTACAAATAAAGCCCTCAATCTCCATCAGTCTCAGAGATGATTCTAGCATTAAAAACGCATGCATGCAGTCTTTCACAGGTTCAGATTTACAGGCCTGTGTACTGATTGACCAGTACATTATTCACAGCTGTCATCAATCTTTCATCTTTAGCTCACCTGTCAAAACCACTTATGTTATTCATTGCTGACACGTGAGCTGTGTATCCTTCAGTATCAGAACGGCTATTTGGGCATAATCACCATACCACCCTCAGAAAATCAATTTTGGATGATGCATTGGATGCAGCCTCTAACCTATAAAACATCCTTTTCCACAAAGGACACAGAACATCACTGAAGCTGCTTCTGACCACCAAGTAATAGAAATCTCTCATCAGTGATGTTGTTCACCTTCAGAAACTTACAAATATACAAAGCCTGAGGTGATCGTGTCATGCTCTTTTCAATGTGGCTAAAGCATTATCCCACATACATGTACTATCCCATGGACATCGTTTGATTCAGACTTAAAGTCCATATAGTGAGTGTGTTTACATGCAGAGTATCCCAGATCAAGTATTAAATCTTACGATACGTATGTGCATCTTCATATCGTTCATATCCTTCTAGTTTCCATATTCATTCACGTTCATATTTCATCTCATACTTGCTCCAGGCAATTAAAAGTGAGATATGGTATGTATGTGTCAAATCAGAATATTCACATGGAAGTAAAACACACTCAGTCCTGGCCCAAGTAGTTTGAAACCTTACTTTAAAACACAATATAGAAAACACTTAGACCCCCTTTACACCTGGCAGTAACATAAGTCCTGGGTGATCAGGCTGTAATCGGATGGCGCTAAACCACATAAAACTACAGGTGGAAATGCATCCAAGATGCAATGAGGACAGACTGCAAACTGATCACACAAACCACTTCCGGAGGCATTTGGCCACATTAACGACAAAGTGTAAATGCAGTGCATCTCCAATCCACATATAGGACCCACATGAATGGAAATAAACTTTTGCATGTGGATCCAACTAGGAAGCACAAGCAACAAACAGGACAGTAACACACTAACAAAAACTGGATTGTCAGGATACTCATGGATGGGGAACAAGCAACACAAAATATTTACTGGATGTAAACATTATGCAAGGAAGTGACGTGCGTGACAATCTGGTGAGGGAAATAGAAATGGGTTTTCAGTCTGTATACCGGAGATGCATTTTAATGGCAAGTATAATCCAGCGACATCAGATCTAGACAGTCTGGATATAAGACACACGTTAATGCCAGGTGGAAAGGGTGTCTTAGACTAAAAGCGATGAACTGTGACTGTGATGAACTGGCGACCTGAATAGGCTCCAGCCCCCCGTGACCCTAAATAGGAAGAAGTGGAGCGATGAAGAATCAATGAGTGAATAAAAGTTAGGTAGCTCTTCTCTCCCACAAATCAACAGAATAAAGGAAGATAAAAAAAACAAGTTAGAAAGTAAAGGTCTGCCTAGTCAGGGCAGTCTTGAATTTAGAACATGAAGGCCGGAGGCGCTGAGTCAGGCTGGATGCATCGGCGATTAATGATGATGTTGTTGTTCCCCAGCCACGGCCATGAGTGATGATGAAACAGGTGTGCTCTATTTCAAGGCTAACCAGAGAAGCTTGGCTGGGCCGGAGCCAGAGCAGAGCAGGGAGATAGATCACCTAACCGAGCAAGAAACTGCATACCATGTGTGATGAGTGATTTTGTGAAAGATTCATTCGTTTTGACAGAGCGTTGTTTTTTTTTGTGAATGAAGTGATGATGGTTCACTTTTGTGAGAGAGCAGTTTTTTGTCAAAATGACACACAGCCGTACAGCGCCATCCAAATCAAATTTCTGTAAGTCTGGCAAATGCTGCCCTGCATCTCTCTGCATATTGAACCAAACATGAATCAAAGGAGGGGTTCATTTCCTTGAGCAAACGTCCTCACAAAGAGGAAGCAAACTTCAGAGTAGCTCCACACTAACATGAATTCACTGCTTACTGTGTTATAGGAGGGGATGGAAGAGGAAGGCGGATAGAATGACCTCTTTCAGGAAGCCAGGGCATACTTTTTATACTTTCTACTCTCTTTTTTTTGTCGCCTGCCTCTCCCTCTCTCTTTACTCACACACACACACAGAAGCAATAGTTTAGTTTGAAGTCATAAAAGGACAAATAAGATTTTCAGATCAGCTTGGTTGGCCTGAATATTGCTGAGCCTGTATCTTCGCTCAGCTTTTAAAGGGATAGATTGTGAGTTGGATGGGAGAATGTCTGTGAAAAGCATAATAGAAAAGATGGAAAAGATTAAAAATGATGCAAACAAGAAGAAAATAATATTCTTCATCTTGGGAGATGAAGTGAATTTAAAATTCCCCGTTCAAATGGAGCGTCTTCCATGGCTATGCAAACGTTTATAGACATACACACAAATAACCACCCGCCTCTCACTTAATGTGTGCACGTACACACACACACACACACACACACACACACACACACGCTAATATAACCATCCTCTCCCATCAAATATTTATCGAAATATGAACCCCTGTAGCCCCTTTTCCAAACAGATCTACCATAACAAGCCTTCCCCATCAATGAGGCTATTCATCTCCACATAAACATGTCTTCATTGGCCCGATGATGGACAGTAATGACTTTCTCTAATACCCCTGGCACTATGGCAATATAATCCTCTCCCTTCATCTGCCAAAACGTCTCTCTCTCTCGTTCTCTCTTTCTCTCTCTCTCTATCGCTTTCCCTCCCGCTAAACTACGTCTTCCTCTCCTACATGTCACCAGTTATCACCACAGATCCATCGGTGATTCGTCCTTTACGTCCTCCTCCCTGAGTACAGGAGCTGAGAAAGCTGCTCTATATTCCTACAGCTCTGCATTTTCAGCAAGAAATGTTTATTAGACAGGCGATAATTGGCCAGTAAGCACTGAGTCAGTGCTCTAAATGTGGCTTTAAGACTTGAAGTGCCAATTTACCTTGTGCCTGTGAACTGCTCAATGTATGGTAATGATTTTGTGGATGCCCTTCAGAAGCACTGAATGCATCTTCGCTACCACTTTGTGACCGTTTTGAAAATGAAAACTGAGCTTTTGTTTACAATCAGGTAAAATACTTCTGAGACACATGAGACTGCCTGGCAGATTTCCCATAAGAGGGTGGGAAGAACTGGATGTTTGGAGAGGTAGAAACAGACAGAGAGGGAGAGGCAGAGATACAGTGAGGACCATGCCTAAGGCCACCTGAGCTCCAGATAAAGTAGGTTACAGTGTTAATCACCCATTTTCAGGCGACACTAACACACTATCTGCCCATGGCGACATCGCTTCGTGGAAGCAACAGCACTTCCCTCACTTTCCCTCATCCATCTTTCAACATTCTCTTCGTCTCTCTGTGTTTGTCACTGTTTATGTCTCTCTCCTTCGATGCCGCTGTCTGCCTGCCAGTCTCAGTCTCTACACTGTCAGAAACGGTACAGAAAAAAGGTACAGAGTTGATACCTTTATTCCTGAGCGTAGGTGTTCCCATTTCTTTTTCTTTCTTTTCTTCCTCCCCATCCTTTCTCCTTTTCCTTTCTTTTTCTCTCGCCCTGTTAGGTTGCCCGTTTTTCTCCCTCCCACTCTCCATCCGTCATGTTCAAGACATAAATGGCTTCTAACCAAATATTGTATCGCTGAGATCCCTCTCTATCTATCACACACGCTACTTTCTCTGTACCTCACAACAACTCAACCTCGAGACCCAGAAACCCCCTCTTGTTGTAACTTGATCTATCTTTCTCGTCATATCCCTCTGTCTCTGTCACCGTCTTTCTGTCTGTCAGTCTTTTTATCTGTCTGTCTGTCTCTGTCTATCTGGCTCTCCCTCTCTCTCCATCCTCTACTCAATTCAATTCAGTTATTCTTTTGGCATGACTGTTGTTAAGCCTAGTCTAGCCACGTAACACAAACAATACAGTCATATATGATCATCAATACCTGTAATAAAGTATAACAAATCCAAAATTGAAAAAAATCATTCAAAGCCAGTAAAGGCATATCAGACATTTTAGTAACCATTTGTGTGTCTCCATACATTTATCTGTCTTTATGTTATCTCTCTCTCTCTCTCTCTCTCTCTGTCTCACCTTCTTAAGTTCACTGTTTTTCTCCCTCTCACTCTCACATACATCCAACCCTTCTCTGTTGTAGGCAGCAATCTGAACAAGAGGAAAAATTCAGCCACACTTGGTAAATGCTTCATCAAGAAAGTGGAGCTGCTTTGATGATTCAAGCTTCTTCATACATTGTTCATTGTTTTTTTTTCAGATTTTTCTTCTTGCGCTGCCACTAAAATATAATAGTCACTTCAAGAATCTATTCAATCACAGAATCTATTATCTCACCATATCTCTGTTGCATTTGCAAAGGGAATAACTGGGCCAAGTCCTGCTCGTGTAATTGGGGTGTTGAGATAGATGTAAGCCAGCAGCCCATGTATAACACTGCTAATGACTGGACTGTTGAGAAGACAAGAGAGAGACATCCATAGAAACTCATTATTTTCCACACACTGATTCATCTGAATATCTTTAATTAGTGGAGAGAGAATTTCGTAGTTCATAACATGTACATAAAATCAATACACACTGATAGGATAGCTGTAATGCTGATGACACCACTCCAGAGAAGAGAGCCATCTGTAGAGAGATAGCAAGTTGTATGGACTAACTAATTAATATATCATTAGTGGACACAGTAGTTGAGAGAGACTGAGTGGGCGAGTGAGTGAGAGAGCGAGAGGGAGAGTGAAATAGTTGCAATGATTGATTTGAAAAAATAAAAGACAAAAATAGATCTGCTGATGTATTAACTATCAGAAACATTGTTTTTCCCTGCATCAATAAAAGTCCTTAAAAAAGCAAATATCAGTAATATCCACTGAAAAGTCAAAAAAGCATTCTGCAAATGATGAGCAAAAAATGAAGGGGATGGCCGCGGGGTAAAAGAAAGAGAACCAAAGAAGTGTGAAACAGAGCGAGCATCAAGGATCATGAGATCAAATGGGACACGTGTGGGAACCAGTGAGAGCAGCTTTGTTTATGATGATTAAAGATCTACCAATTAGAATTAAGATTGAATTAAAACTACGGGATGAAAAATGAGAGTGACTCATCTTCAGCTCACCAAGTGAGAGACAGAAAACAGTCATCTATCACACCCATCAAGACAGCGAGAGAATTAGATAGATAGATAGATAGATAGATAGATAGATAGATAGATAGATAGATAGATAGACAGACAGATAGATAGATAGATAGATAGATAGATAGATAGATAGATAGATAGACAGATAGATAGGACAGAGGGAATGGAGATACCTCGACGGTGATGCCACCCATCTTTCACCTGTCTCTGTCTCTCTGCAATTACTGACATCGCCCTGACCTTTCTCTCACACTGTAACACATACAGCATGCTCACATACGACACTCACACTCACTCACAACACTCACACACACACTTCCCATCCAGCAATCGCTCCTCTCAATCTTTTATCTCTCGCCATGCGTATCTCTCATTACCGTCATCTCACCCCTCCATCCTCACTGGCGCTTCCTCCATTAATTTGTGTTCCATTCTGTCACTGACTGTCCATCATCATTCTTCCTCTCTCCTCACATTTCTCCCCTTTCCTCCGTTTGTTGGAGAAAGAAAGAAAGAAAGAAAGAAGGTAAGCAAGAAAGGAAGGAAGGAATAGGAAAATAGAGAAGTGGAGTGAAGGGAGGAAAGAATGATGAAGTGGAGAAGGAAGGAGTGAAGGAAGGAATGTACAGTAGCAATGAAGTAAGGTAGAAACAAACAGAAAGATGCCACAAGGGAAATTTTCCCTCCTCACATCCTCCATGTCATCTAATGTGGGCTAGTGTCCAGTAGGCTGATCTGTGGCCTGGCCTCAGATCGTGTTTTACCATGTTACCTTTTACCTTTTGCCCGCTGCTTTCCAGCAACTGATCCATGATCTGTTTTTCTAAGCCATTTCAATGACCTATCACCCCTCAGGGCAAAGCAGCTCTGTTATCATTTTCTTTGGGTATATTGGGAAAAAAATGCAATCTGTGTGTGTGTGTGTGTGTGTGTGTGTGTGTATACATGTGCGTGTACGTATACAGGCATGCATGCATAAATACATTTGTGCATGTAATAGATGCACACGCTCGCCTTTGCACCTGCTTGCATGTTGTGTTTGTATGTGCTGAAATGTCTCCTTGAGCTGAGGAGCAATCTCAGCAACAGGGCTATTACACGCCTATCAAAGCCTGAGCATAGAGGAAAGGGAGTAGAGCGCTCAAAGCCTACATCCAGACAGAGTAATACAGCAGCTCATGTAAGAGAGTAATATAAAAGCTGTCACCAAGCAAGCGAGCTGAGATAACGTTGCCAATGGGACCAATAGGCAACACGCTTTCAGCCAATCACTCTTTTGACAGTTTCACACTTACACAGTTGCAGCTGCAAAATATACTGTCAGGGGAGCGGTAATTGTGAGGGGGGATGGCATTGGATCATATGAAGATGCATCGCCGCAATTATACAGTTATACACACACTATATGAAGCTATAGAGTAGTGAATGAATGCATGCAGTATATATAGAGCTGGATTGAACTAAATATAGATGTACTGTAGTCTTATTTCCCAAGAATAAGAGAGCTCAACACCTCCTGCTGCTGCCATGAAACAAAGACAACCACATGACCGCACCAAGGTCACCAAGACTGATGTACGGCTTCTGGTGATTCTGATTCAGTGCATTGTACAGAATAAAAATACAGATGAATTGCTAGGGGCTCTGGGTCTTGTGACTTGGTGTCAACCTTGGGTCCATGAGACTATATGTGGAAGAGTAAGAAAAAAACGATAATTCAACCCCCAGAGCAAAGCATTGGGATCCATTATTGATCAATATGGAGCCATTTCCAGCCTTCTAGGACTTAGCGAGGATTGCTGTCCCAGTTGTCCCCTGGTTATGAGAATATATACCTCTGATGCATCTGCAATTCCCTGTGAGAAACGCAAAATACAAATATATAAGGTGTGTATTTGCACACTTGACGGGGTTCTTGCTTGTACAAACACAAATACGGATGATGCAATGATGAAGGGAGCCACCGAGAGACTGGGTGGGTGTTTAAACACACAAGAGCATGCGTGTCACTCATAACTTATACACAATTATACATGTGTGTACTGCTACTAGTGTGTACCAGTCACATGCACTTCCGGTGACTCAGAGTACTTGGGTGGGCAGAAATATTCTGACGTCTCAGGCCTGAATCATTCTATCAACATCGCAGCACTCTTTGTTCTCAAGTGGCCTCGTTGTTCAACAAGAAAGCCTCACTGGTTTCCAAGGCTCTGTAAACCCAGGACATCTGAGAAAAATGTATTCACAAGCCAAGATCCATAATATTGCAAACCCTTTTTGTGGCAGGAAGTCAGAGGTGAACTTGCATTCACTTCTCATTCTCTCATCCTTTTGTCTTTGTCTTTTTATAGTTCCTTAAGCTGTCTGTTGAGGATATTTCTATTAAATCAAACTGGGATCCATCATCCTACAACAGTGTCTGAAATGGCTTACACACACACAGACACACACACACACGCACACACAAAATCAATTTTCCTTATGTGGCAACAAGTTCAAGTTCAAAGACAGACTCTGAAACAAATGCAGATGAAAGCTAAGTGTTGAAACACTTTCTTGCTGACAGCTGTGCCTTATTTTTGTGGGTGCAGACGTTCCTTTTGTTTCTGATACTAGATGTCCTGTAGAATTGTGTTGAAGATTGCAGATGTGGAGGATTTGGTGGATACAGAAACACTAGCAGTGCAAAAATGATCATGCATTTAAAAATAAATTGTTTTGAGGGAAGCTTTGGATGAATGACTGTGGCACAAACTTAATTGTTGGTTAATATTGCAAGATACCAGCACAGAGTGGCCTGGATCAATCTACATGCCCCCCTTGTACTTAAGAAAACACTGCTTCAGCACATTCCAACATTGTTCTGTATTCTTTATTTGATAAAAAAAAAAAAAATCAATGGGTTTCTTCATTGTGTGTAAAAACAGCTAGCTTTGGTTTAATTTCCCCAAACTCCAATAGGACCTCGGTGACTCAGAGCCTAGAGGCAAAACAAAACTAATACAAAATGAGATTCTTAGAACTCCTGATTCTCCTTCTGTATCCACACACACAGACACACAAACACACACAAACACACATACAGCTTGAAGTTCTTAGAGTTGGGTAGGCAATCTTGCATTTAGTGCTAGGAGAAAGGAGAGATAGATAGCTAGATAGATAGATAGATAGCTAGATAGATAGATAGATAGATAGATAGATAGATAGATAGATAGATAGATAGTGAAAGGTGGGGTTCTCTTCTTTTGTAGTCAAACTAGGTGAAATGAAAGTAGGCCCCAAGTTGATCTTAGTTCAAGCAGTTTAATACACATGTGTGGACAGAGACGAGCATCACCAACAAGGCAAAGCCAGAGTCTGTCTCTAACAAGGCAACTGCGGGATCTTATATAGAGTCAATGTATCCATTCCACACACGACTTCATTCCTGGCTGGCTATCCTTTCCACCTATGTCTCGAGGACCCCGACTCATGGATGTCTCCATATAGCCCTGCTGGCTATTCCAGTCCTATTACCACCTGTTTCTTCCTTCAGTATCCCAGAGACCATGTGGACCCTTAGGGTCCTTGATAAGAGTTGACCTACAGACAGTGTACAGTTAAACCATTCACAAATGCTCAGACAGACAGACAGACAGACAGATAGACAGATAGATAGATAGTATTCATTCATATTTACATTATGATGTCTGCAAACATCACTCATCTCAAAACCTGAAATGGACTTATATGGTTCATTTGAAGAGTTGATGTAACGTGATAGGTGTTAATGATTTGTATACTGCCGGCAACAGCGCCCAGAGGACTGGTATTCAGGTTCTGAGGCTGTTTCCAGTGATCATCACAAAGCAAACAAACCTGACCCTCCTATACCTTACTGAACATCAGTTTGATACTACCACCTATGATGTATACTATGGATTTATGTTATTCATGTCAGACTAAAGGGTAAATAATTCCTCAGCTAAAAAGGTGGGTAAACCGAGTTTTGGTGGGTTTGCCCTCCATCCCCGGTTGTTTCTCTAAATAATAAACTGTGTTATATTATTCCAGTGGTCTTGGGCAGGTTTGTATGTATCTAAATACATGATAAGTCTCTGTAAACAGAAACAACAAAGCCAGGACAAGTCCTTAACATCATCAAATTATATCTTTTCTACGGCAGTTCCATTTAGCCTGACTTTGTGGACACACTGCCCAGTGTGTCCACAAACACACTGGTTGGGACTCTAGTTTGGAGAGAGAGAGTGGTCTGGCCAAGAACACCTAAATAAGATATGTGTTTTAGTTACAGGTGGGTTTTCCCTCGAAGTCTTGGGTTAGTCAGAGGTTTATCTGTCTTACAAAGAAACTTCTTTCCTCTTGTTAATGGTTAACGGCACATACTTCATATCGCTCTGTGACTGTGTGTGCTGACTAACTTGTTTCCTCCCCCTGTTGTGTTGGCCTGGATGGAGAGTGTCTCACTCAGCTGTGTGTGTGTGTGTGTGTGTGTGCTGGCCTGCATTTGTGTCTATACACTGTTTGCCTGTGGGGGTGATTTTATGTCCTTGCAGTTTATAGTAAGGATTTAAAGCACAATTCAGACTGGAATAGTTTTTCTGGGGGAGGTCCTGTAATGTCATTTGTGTGGGATGAAGCTTGTTGCCTGGATGGAAACGTCCCAATCTGCACTTCCACTTATATGCTGGCTGACAAAAACCTAACACAGTATTGCATTACAGATATGTCAAGTCAGTCGGGTTTGCTTTTAACAGATGTCCTTGTTTGCTGAAAACCAGTAGAGAACCTTTTCTTGATTGTTTACTTTCCTGACTTGCAGATCCAAACTGGATTACAATTATGGATGCAACTGGTAATAACTACGGTGACTTTACCCAAACACTATACACACTATACACACAAACACACATACGGTTCTTTACAATCAGGCTGTAGTGTTTTCATCATACTTTAAATAGGGTTTAAAATGTATTGTTGTTTGCAGTTCTAAGCAGCCACCTGAGGTTTTAACAAGTTGTATACTCGTTCACATTCTGATGTGACTTCTACCATACTGCCTGGTGTGCGAACACACACTGGATTTCCCTGATGCAGGACTCTTGGGGCTCTGCGTGCAGCAAACAGTACATAGGTTACGCACGTTACACACGTGTTACACATGAACACACAAAGCCTGGCTCCTATAGAGGTGCTTAGCCTTCATATCTAATAAGTTACAAGGGCTGCTAGCAGGTAGTGGAGGCACAGCATGAATGCAGACAGATTGAGAGTGCAGCCGCTACAGTGCTGACTTTGCTGTGTGCCTGATTAAAACCTACAAATTAGGGAGGGAGAGAAAGAGATACACACACACACACACACACACACACACACACATACACTTAAAGGAGGAGGAGGAACCAGGGCAGGATGGTACAGAATGGCTGGCATGTTGTAAACATACTGGCAAGTTTGTGTTTATTTCTTTGCCTGTGGGTAAGGAGAGCTAGCTA
>OOFE01001632.1:2162-15331 GCA_900323365.1 Monocentris japonica | reverse complement strand
TATAATGACAAGGGTATGGTTATTTTAATTTAAGTATTTTTTTTTCTTTTTGCACATTATTATTATTATGATTATTTTTCCTTTTGCACGAAGCATTTGTATATTTTTTGTAGAGCATATCTTATATATTTTTTATTCTTTAACTTTTATTGCTTGTCTGAGTTGTGTTATTCTATGTTGTTTTGTGTTACTTGGCTGCTGTGACTAAGAAATTTCCCCTCGGGATTAATAAAGTATCTACCTACCTACATTTATAACCTTCCCCAGACTGAGGTCCTCTGATGTCTCCTCAGATTTTCTTTTGGGTAACACCAAACTGACCAGGTTTCTCCCCTGTATTTATGGGAATGCCACACAAACCCCTCCCCAAAGATCTGACCTTTGATTAGTTAACTTCATGCCCAATTATTTATCCACCTGATTCTACTCACCTACTCACACCTACCCACATACCACTTCCCTTTAAAACAAAATTAATTTTGCTACATGCACAATTTCCTCTAAAAAATGTAAAGAAAACATATGGAAATGGTAGATATAGTTTCTTTATTAAAGTTAGGAAAAGGCTCACTTTGATTAAATGAGAGTATGGCAATAACTCAAAAAGGGGTTCACAAACATTCTAGCATGACTGTATGCCTGCAAACTAACACTTTCTGCAATTATTTCTTCATCAAGCCAAACTAGTTATGGAAAGTGACGCAGACAATACAGTTTTTGTATTTATGAAGTGCAATAGAAACTGGGGGTGGGGCTAAAATAAAATAAGTTTTAGGAAAAATATTTTTTTCCTATAACTGATAGTATGGCATAATCAAACATTTGATTTTTGTTCCTAATGATGCATTACAGACCAGAAGGACACTTCCTCCACCCCTTTTGTGTTTTTGGTATATTTAAAATGATTGTAGAGACTATAGGAGTCACATGATAGTCAAATCCTTGTTACAAGAGCTGTCAGTTTTAAATAATAGTCATGTTTTGGATTTCTGCGAGTCTACAGTTTTGTTTACATTTGGATTACAGACAAAGACAATACTGTCTACGCTTGTTGTCATCAAAATCAAATGACACCCAACATTCACCAAAAACATTGTTAGTAAACAATAAATGTCATATTAACACAAAGCACAGACAAAAACGGGCCCAAGCCTTCAAGACTACTCTGAAAAACTGAAAACATTTAGAGCATTTTTTTTATTCATTTATCACTGGTTCAAGTGATGTTATAGTGAAAAAACGCTGAGGCAATTACATTCAAATGGGACTCCTCTCATTACTGACACCATATGGCAGCTTTTGGAGCATCTGTTGTGCAAGGATTCTGCCCAAGCTACAGTTTTAATGATTTACTTTACTTTTCACAGGCACTTTCAGAGCCTTGCTCAGCAACTCTACAAAATAGTAGGGCTGTAACAGTGCTTCAGGGTTACTCACAAATTGCATTGTATGCTTCATCCTGTAAACATTTCTGTGCACATCCAGTGTACAATTTATTACTTGTACTACATAGCTTCATACCAAACATATATTTTTCCAAAGGCATGCAGTTAATTCCTTCTAGATATCCAAGATATTTTCTCTCTGAGGGAATGGATTATATGTGCATCAACACTTGTATTGGGTAGTGCAATATATAACGGGATAGCTATGCAAAGCAGTCTGAAGATGCAAAATAGTGCACAAGGTGCTGCATGAAATCCTCAAACTCTGTGCAAAAAGTTGGGAGACAGTAAAGCTAAAGTACCAGAATTAAAGATGCAATCTTCATTGTACAGGAAAAAGTAAATCTGCTACGGATAAAACTGATACAGGAAATTTATCCACTCAGCAGTATTTACAGTGTGCAAAACATAAGGCACAGAGAAGTATTAGTCAGTTATGTAACTCAGTAAGGGCATCTAAGCACAACAATGACTTTAAGAATAGAAACGATGACCGTATGAATATAATAAAACAGTGCAGCCAAGCTTTTCAAGATCCCCTTCTATAGAGGGAATGAGGAATTTCTCTCTTTGGAAGGACCTGCCTCATTCCTCGTCTTGAACTAGTATTTCATCTTCAGCTCCAGCAGGTAGCGCAGGCGACACTGGTTCTCTTTGTAGATGAGATACTCGCTGTTGCTGAAGTTGCTTCCTGAGAACTGGGGCTGGTTTATGGCCTTACCTTGAGGCACAGCAACCTGCTTGCCATCCAGAGTGATGAAGATGTCCTTAGAGGGGTCTGAAAAAGCAGGAGTTAATAGTGGCACAAAACAGACAATGCTGCATGATATCCTTTAACAGAATTATAACCTCTTCATATGAGCTTTCTATGAGGAAGTACTGTACCTGGTTCCACTGTTCCACGTGCCACCACGCTATCGTAGCCAGCAGGAGCCTTCTTCAAGGAACTGTCGTCTTTGGTGATGGTGCATTCTTTGCCTAGGGCTACCTCGTTCAGAAACATCACTCCAGTGTTTTTAGAGGTGCGCACTGCAAATGCATGGCAAAACATGGGATGTTGCAAAGCCAGAACCACCACTATGATTGCAATCAACAGCACTATCATCTCCTTTAATTGGTTTCTCTTCATAAAGCCTAAATGCAGCCTCACCATAAGATGCAGACTTGCAGTTTTCAGACGCAAAGTAGATGCCACGCCCAACACGGCCTCCTGAATGGGGCATGATCCGCAAACCGCTCTTCAGAATGGCTGCTACCACTGCTATGTTAGTACCATGCCACAGCAGACGACGGTTCTCCAGACTATCGTTCTCACTAAAGTGCTCTCCCTGTAATGCGCTAAAACGTGTTAGGTCACAGGACTCCAGTTAAGTGTATTACATTAGACGAGTTTTACTCAGATCTTACCTCTGTCTCTCGATCGACTTCCCAGACATTGACAATTTTGGGATCTCTATAGTTATCTGAAGTTGCTTTCAGGTATTTTTCAATGATCTTCAAATGACAGAGAGAAAAAACAAAATTGGGATAATTGGAGGAAAAGAGGAAAAATATGATTGGGTGTATGTTGATGTTAAATCAATAGACAATAGAGAGACAATTTGAGATGAGTCATGACAGAAAAGGTGCTTTAGTGTACTTAGCTTATCACTTATGATACCGTACCTTGAATTCATCTGTATTTTTCCCCAGTATACTGAGCTTGCATTTGAGAGACATGTAGTCCTGGTCCAGAGGGTGAGGAACTGTCTCTACCATCTCTTCCTGAGCCTTTTCTGTCTCTGACTTCAGTGTCTGGGCAAGCTCAATGTCAGCCAGCACCTATAGGAAGCATTTGAGAGGAGAGTGAACTCAGGATTGGGGAGGGGGGTTTGCAGACCACTCATTTAAATACATGGTTTGTCTATGAAAATGTCACCATAAGCATCTCTTTCTTCTTCTCCACAATCTCTGTGGTGTCGATGGTTGGCGGTCTGTTCCGGCCAAAGTTGTGTGGGATAGTGGTGAAGAACTTTGAGGAAAGTTCTTCCAGACTCTTCCCCCTGCTTTTTCGGTTCATGGCTGCCTCAATCTCCTCCAGTACCTGAAAGCCCTTTGCGATCTGCAGCTTACTGAGCTTGCCCAAAGGCATCTTCTTTATGTCTGTAAAACATACAATAAAAAGCTCGGTGATCATTTTCAAATTACCACCCTACCCAATACAACAGGCACTCTAGTCCAGCAGGTTTGTTACATAACAGGATTGATGAACATCAACCTTTCCCAGGCTTCATGAATCTGACACCTCCCCCACCTCCGCAACAGGACATGGGACACAATACAATACAACCTCACACAGCATTTTTCCTGACTGAAAATTGAGTAGCAAATAGTTACTTCAACTATTACAGGAATGTTTGAAGAATAACAAGCAGTAACAATGGTCTTGTTGGCAAAGTCTGAGACATCAGTCGAGGTGCTCAGACAATGAGACTTTACCCCCTCTCAGCACCAATGGTGAATGATTTACAGATTATATACTATTTAGTCTTCTGCTTTGTCGCATCTCTAGGCACTACAGAAAGTCCCGCTAAAATATACAATAAAAGGCTCCGTGATCATTTTCAAATTACCGCCCCACCCAATACAACAGGCACTCTAGTCCAGCAGGTTTGTTACATAACAGGATCTATGAACATAAACCTTTCCCAGGCTTCATGAACCTGCAGAGCTGGTGGAGAGACACACCCACCTAGGTTCATACACTCCATTGCCTCTTTAAACATATCATTGCTGAAGATGAGCTTGATGAGATTCTGTGTAGGATCATCAAGGGTGCATGGTAGGATGTTTTTGGTGATTTTGAGAAGCTTCCCATCAACAGCGTCCACCTGCAATATCAATGAGTAATGTCAGTGAGCTTTTACTAAGGCTGATTGTGGATCTGGCCTGGGGTGAGAAAAAAATCCTTAAGTGTGGTTGATTGAAGTAGCAAGACAAACTCAATGAAGGGGTCCAAATATTTTAAACATATTCAACTATTACTTTGCTGAAGTCGATGATGAACCTGGCCTTCCCATTCAACACCCCTCTACTGAGACAAACAAAACATTACCTTGACCTCAGCATCCTGTTCTCCATCCACCTCGATCAATGTGTACTTCCCAGAGTGAGACACAAAATTCATACGGTCGCTCCAGTTGTTCTTTGTCTTGTCTTTGAACTTTTTCTCAAAGTCCTTGACAGCATTTTCGGGCTTATCAAAACTGGCTGAAAGTTTGGATTGCCCCACTTCACCCTGAATTTAGAAATTAACAGAAACATTAATATCCTCACAGAGGCAATTTGCTTTATAGCACGTTATAACACTTTAAAATCCATAAATGTACAATGTAATTAAGATAAACACCTAAGGATATGAAATAGGCAGTGAAATAATCGTCTCATGTTGCTTGAGATTAAAACAAACTTACCACTCGACCCCATCTGTTCCAGCAATAGTAGTGTTTATTTGCTTTAATAACTTGGATGACATAAAACTTGTTGTTGTTAGATCCAATGTTTGTCTGATTGAGCATGCAGTCATAATCCTCATATACCTGGGGGAGACAACGAGAAACAGTCTTCAAAATGCATTTCACCATGCAGGAGGTTATGACTGTTGTCTAAAACCAAGTCATTTTGGATGATATAAATGAATACACAAATTAACGACACTGGCATCTCTCTTACATCTCCAGACCCATTCAGCTGACAGTGCTCATCAATCTTCCTCTTGCCTTTTATCTGTGGCCCAGCAGCCATAAGGGCCTCTTTTGCAGAGGTGAAGGCATCCTTTGGCTTTGGTGTCTCAGGCTCCTCCTTCACCTTCTTACCACCTGCCTTGACAGTGGAAGCAGACCGTCTCTTTGGCGCCATGGTCCTTGCTCAAATCGCTACACAGAAACATAGAAAGCTTATACTTCAAGCATTTCATATTCAACTGGCATGGAGCTGTGGCAGGCACGTGCTGTGTCGGCTATTACTTTTTCACCATGCTACAGTACAGCACATAACATAGCCTTCATAATACAAAGTACGCTGACTATCAGAGCTTTTAGTGGAATAGATAGACACAGACATGTCCTGATTAACTTGCTGGGGGCCCCAAGGCAAACATCTATTATTCAGGTAAAGCGAGCATACCTGTTCAGATTGTGGTAAACACCTACCCCAGCAGACACAAATTATATTAAAGGTTGCTCAAAGCATAGCTATTGAAATACAGCTGAGAGAGTTAATATATTTGCACGAGAGTCCAAATCCACAATTAAATTACAGAGTGGTTTTCGGGTGACTTGGTGGCATGTGCCCTGCCTGCCCTGTTGGTATCCGGGATGGGCATGGACAGGCTCAGACATGCCTCGCCGCTCCTGCAACTCCGCTGCGCAGAGGTAACCCTCTTTGGTTGTTATCGCACCAAGTAAACAAATTAGCGATTACCAGCCGAAAAAATGCAGTTACACAATCACTAACCCACCCAGCTATTCCACACTACCACATTTAACATTCATTCGCCCTTATGCCACGGTAGTTTTGATGCGTTATGGAGTGACGTTGGCAGAAAGCCTCCACCCTCCTCGTCTGATCTGGCTCGCAAGCCGCAAACGGCTGGCCTACATTTTCTCAGCTGGGGACTCACCTTTTAACTGTATGTAGCGACGGACAGACAGATAGTCAGGCAGACAGACAGATGGTTGGACTAGGATTTCTCGCTGTCACCGGATTGACAGGTCAACGCTCTGCAGCTGCTCTGTGGCCTCCGATGTTCAGGAAGTTTACATTCACTTTTTAGTCAGAGGAAGAGGCGGAGCTTGACTGTTAGCCTCCTCCTCTTCTTCGTTTCTGCTCACAAACCAATAAATAAGACATATACCGCCACGCACTTTTCCCGAGTGTTTATTGTTCTTTATATTCTTCATATTCTGCATTTTCTATATTATATATACAATACATATATTACTATATTTTGTATTCTATTAATGCCAATCAAACTTAAGGTCTTATCATTACCATCATGAATGCCCACTAAATACTAATCCCCAGCTCTTCATACAAATATTTTACTACACTGCCATCCAAATCTGATCATCTGTCATATCAGTAACATCCGGCAAT
Source organism: Monocentris japonica (assembly GCA_900323365.1). Classification (NCBI taxonomy): domain Eukaryota; kingdom Metazoa; phylum Chordata; class Actinopteri; order Trachichthyiformes; family Monocentridae; genus Monocentris; species Monocentris japonica. The sequence continues at coordinate 8,750 of OOFE01001632.1, read as the reverse complement.
CTTCTTGCATCATCTATCACCATCTCTATTTCCTCTCTGTTAATTTCTACTTTCATTGTACAATTTCTATTCACTGAGATAAAGTAAGGAACAAAAGCTCATCTCCCCCAGCTATCCTGCCCACGTCTCCCACTAATCCATTTCAATGTATAATTCTTCTTAGGCCGCACAACATGCCCATGTATACCCCTGACATCTGTCACACATAAGGGTTGCCAACCTTTAACATGTCAAGCAGATATGCATTAGGCCACAGACTGACAGATTTTGTCTGGGAGGATGACTGTTGTAAGATGTTTTACAGTGAGTTACACAACAGTTCATAGCTGAGGGATAATCATGGAGAGAGTAAAACTCATGATCACATTCTTATACATTCACTTATCATAGCAACTTTTAATAATAGTGAAATTAAATTAGCTTTAATTTTGCTGTGGACCCTCTGGGACCCTTTCAAGGGCTCCTAGGGTGCCCTGGGTTCCACTTGGGAACTATAGGAATAGAGTATGCTCATAGAGGCTCATTCTCTTGCTGGCATAACTTAAATAGATCATCTGTGGTATCGCTTTTATTTCCTTTTTAGTTTCAGTGCAGGTTTTCTCTTTACAGATTCATGGCTTATGGTTTCCCAAACCCCTGCAACTTCTCTCAAACCCAATAACCTTTCTGTGGAGCTTTTAGGTGAAGCGGAAAGCATTCTGCTATAATCCCCAAGCATCAATGTCCGCTGCATTCACAAAAACTCAGAGAAGAGACAGTGTGATCTAGGGCAGATGCATGGTTAAAAGTGTATTTGGGTCTGAGCCTCATGTGTGGGCTAGTTGGATTTACTAGATTAAATAACTCATCTTAATAAAGAGTCATTTTGTACTACTCTGCTATGTATGCTTAGTGTCACCAGTGGAGGTTATTACTTGTATAAATGTTAGAAATGCTATCATATTAGGTGGCCATGGAGTGCTTATAATTAATGTTGGCAACAATGTACATTCTTTGTTCATTATTACATCTTGTTCTTCCCTTGGGGAATAGTAATTGAATGCAGGTTGGTCGAGTGTTCATGACTATGAAGGAGTTTATTCAGTAGGATTACTGTCAGCAACTGTGTAATCCTCCCAGGTTCAAATTAAGCTTGTTGATTAAATACATTTTTCCTGAGAAGAATATCTCGTTATGATTCTTTCTCTCTTCTTTCTTTAATGCTTATTTAACCGGACAAGTTGACTGAGAACACATTCTCTTTCTCATTCTCACAGCAATGGGCCAGGGCAGTAGCGGCAGGGGAAGGTTACCTGGCTCTTTTGCTGATGCCCTGAGCATCTCTACTAGAGTAAGGCCCTAAGGCACTCTGGTCATTTTAGTTTACTTCCTCCACACAAATATTTCCAGCAAGTCACAGGATTTGTATCAGTGGCCGTGCAATCGCAAGCTCAATACTCCCTACATGATACCGCATGCAAGCTTAGATCAAACAGTTTGGACACAAGATGGCAGTGTTAAATCACAGATATGGGCGTATTTTCCAAAGCATCTGTCTCAAGTCCACAAGAGTCGTAGCTACTGTCAGTGTTGTTGTGTATTCCTGTGACAGCTTTTGTAGATTTTACCCCATATTATTGGATGTTGATATTTGTGCTGTTAATGTACGGACTGTTTGGTCTGCAGACTTGGCGCATGATGTAGAATGAAGCTGAATATTAGACAGCTCGTACATTTTAACAGACGTTTCTAAATTAATCTACCTCTGAAATCATCATGCACTTAAATATTCCAGCAGGTTACCTATTTGAATTGCAGACGTCTTCCACAGAAGTCATATGTTTACATGTTTCACTCCTGTGAGAGGGCAAGGGTGATGTTTAGAGTAAGCTGTGTGCACTAGCAGGTGAGGGTGTAAGGTATTAGCTTTGTCTGAGCATGTGAAAAGCATGATAGCATGATATGTATTAGCAAATATATGAGTCGACAAGGTGGTTCATCACATTAAACACTTTAAATGACATCTGTTGAGATACTGTAGCTGAGAGCAGGGATGCATTGGACTGCTTTCTGCTGATTACATTTTCCTAAATTTTTACAGTAAGTTAAGATAAGTTCAGTGTCTCAAAGCAACATAAATGACTGCGTCATTCCTGTCTGGATCCTCATGATGTTGTGTAAAGGAAAAGTCAGACCATAAATCATTTTGATATTAATAAAAAACACATTTTTATTTACATAAATTACAAGAAAGCACAAACTGGTTCACCAAAATCTACATTAAAAACATCTTGTATATATTACATTTAACAGATTGACTATAATTTACTCCATGTTGCAAGTAGAATCCTTAATAAAAAGAAGGGCTATGCACAACTTTAGTGGCATCTCATTTAAAATCGCTACTAGTCAAAGAACAGAAATTAAGAATTGGGACATTGTACTCACAGCACTTTGAGGACAACACAACCAGGACCATCTTCTGTGTGACCTCTTTAATATCTGAAACACCTGATTCAGGACTAGTGATTATATAACTCTGTTTACAATGCTTGGCAGAGGAACTCGGTCTTCAGCTCAATCTTCACAAGGAGGAAGTTGTGGAATCCACCACTTCTCGTCCATTACACACTGTCGGAACGACGTTGCAGGCTGATGCTGCAAAACACAAACCACCTAGTTTCAAACAAAACCCTTTTGGATTAGGCAGTCATCATATGTTGCATTTCAATACAGATATGCAACACATGCTCCCAGGAAGTACTGGCTACAATGATAATAATGTTTTTGTGTATCAGGTGGTACCTTGAGAGAAACTGGAGCAAGGGCCAGTGGTGACACTGAAGCGGGTGGTGGCCACCCTGAGTGTGCTGACATTCTTCTGAGGCTGGAACAGGATGATGTGGACCTTGGGGGCGAAGAGGCAGCCGAGCACCACAGATCCACTCAGACTGACAGAGATACACATGGTGGTGGTCTGCACCTGGAGGAGGACAAAGAGGTGAAACACAGATCATTCGCAACGCAACTTACAATGAGTGTAACAGGAGAATAAACTTAAATATCTAGATTGCCAACATTTAAAAAAAAAAACAAGAGGAAGGAGTGCAAAGACCAAAACTACAGCACCCTGACAACAGGTGTAATAAATACAGCCTGTATTTCTACTTTTGATACAGCCTGTATCAAAAAAGGTACACCATTTTACATGCATTATAATAATGTACATCTACGTATATATATAAGTGTATATTATCAATAAATGTTTAAATGTTTAATATTTTCAGTTGAATGTTGAATTATTTTGCTAAAATGACTAAATAAGTAAAATTATTGTTTTTCATGAGTTTTATAAAAAGAATCCATACCTACTTATGAAACAACTGGTATTTCTGTGCCCCAAGAATATACATTCAAAGTGCTCGGTAAAGAAATAATAAACACCAATTTTTTGTTTTTGCAAGACAGAATCAGTGCCAGGTACAAGTAGAGGAGGAAGGAGAAAGTGCACAGCTAGGATGTCTGAGAGGTGTAAACGAGTTGTTTATTTGCCTGTCAATCCACTTCTTTACCCTCACTCCTTTTTCCTTTCAGCCCACCCACGTCTTGCTATGTGTCATCAGTGTGGTCCTTCATTTCCAGTTCTATCGCAGCCTTGTTTTTGTTTTTCCTGGATAACTGCACAGGATGTACTACCCAGCATTGTGTGGTATGAGGCAGGTGCATTTGCCAGCCATCCCATCTTGACAAGGCACAGCAGGTGTCTGTCAGTATTGAAACAATGTGAGCACCCAGTGAGCACACACTGTTCTTAAACAAGGATAGCACAGGGATAGTGGAGGGTAAACCGACCTTTACTCATTTTACTCACTTTTTACCCTTTTAGCCTAACATGAACGTTTAATGACTTCATAGTATACCTCAAAGTAATTAGCAACAAACTGATGTCAGTTATATGAGGATGGGTTCTTTTTAAGGAAAAACAACTATAAATGAATGCTTTTCTGAAAGTATAATTAATCTGTGGTTGTTTGCCTCTTGATGGTCACTGACTGGAGGTTGACCCATCTTTTAAATGACCGCTACATTGTCAGTGTTATGTCAGAAGTTATGTCAGTATCTTGAGTTGTATTGTGGGCTCCCATGTGCCATGAACTCTAAATTAAGATACACCTCATGTGATTCCATGAAATACACACTGACAGGCTCACTTCCTGGGTGGACATATATATTCTCAAGAACCTAAAGTGGTGAAACTCCCTCCTAATGCTTTATGCTCTTTCATCTATGGTATACTGTTGCACCTGGACTAAGGGTGAGATATAAAGGCACAGTTACTATCTCTCCTTGTATAACCTGAGCAACACCACAGTGCACACAGGTTATACGTCTTATACTTCATTCAAAATAGTTTTGAATAGAACTAAGATGAGGGCAGCACTGCATAAGAATGAACCGTTAAGTGGTTTTAATAATTCACAAGATGTTGCTCAGGAAGAGCAGAGGACAAGGAATCTGCCTTTGCAATAAGGTTTTTCCAGATGTGTCCTGCTGGCGGGTGGAGAACAGGATGTAGAGCATGGCTACTATGGTACAACTTATCTCTATTCACTGTTGTATTTAGGTGATTGTATTGTGTGTGATTGTGTTTTACAGTTATTATTGTATTTCAAAGTACAGCAATGATGCTTCAGGTATAACTAATGTTGTCTGTGTTCAGGTAGCTTTATTCCTCCAGAGAGCCTGACAGTGGAGATGAAATTCTCCTTTTTTATTAGGCTTTGTGCTGTAAGTTTATTGGAAAGCTTTATTGGAGGATCTTTAGTCTCTTGTAGGTTATGAAGACTGAAAAAAAGACAATAAATGTCCCCCTACAAAACTACTAAAGATATGAACCAGCTAGACACTAGTCTCGAAAGGCTAGCGTGGACCTTGATTTGACAAAACCCACTGGTAATCCACTGGTGTAGACCAGAGAGTGATTTGTTCAGATTTAATAAGGGGCATGATGGTGAGGTAAACTGTTGTTGTTTTGTTACCTTACATTTAAGCTAGCTGGGGTACATTAAAAATATATATTTGTGCTAGAAAAAGGGATTCCATACCTGATCCCCACTCATCTCACCCCCTGATCTAGACACTGTTTGTTGCAGTTGTATTTCCTCTAATAACATGTTGCTTGATTTATTCCTGTATTTGCTCAAAGGGCCTCACATACTGTAGAGAAGCAGTTCCTGATTTAACCGTCTTGATAGACAAGATAATATGGTGTTGAACAGATGTGACCTCAGTAGAAGAAGCTTTGCTGACGACACTTGGGAAAGGTCAGTTTCAAGACAGACCTTGAAAGGAACATGCCTTGTTGATGGGCAGCTGTTGTAAAGATCACAGGCAACGCTTTTCTGTCTTCCAATACTTTCTGTACCCCTCAGTGTTTTTATAGAAGCGCTGGGAACCTTTGAATGCAATAGCTGTTTAATCAGTTCTGTTTGAGATGAGCAGCACTAGAATGTGAGGAGAGCCCTGTCCATCTGGCTGCAGAGAATATCTTCAATATTTCATATCGCAATCAAATGCGTTATTCATGGCTCAGTAGATCGTATTTAGTTTACGTTAACATTTCATGAGCGACCACAGTCAAATTTGTATTTGATTATTCAACTGGAGATTTGCATCAGGCTGTGACAACAATTCAAGAAGGAGTGTAACACCAGGGGAACACTATGTCTCTGAGTGTGAAAAACTACACACATTGTGCCATTTCTCTTGCTTCATCGGTCAAACGATAGTTTGTGTCTATCTGATGAGTCCGTTCTGGCTGTGTGTCTCGTGCTTTGCCTGGGGGCCTGGAGGAAGGGTCCCTCTGGGCCATACTGGAGTCCCAGGACAGGGGGCACAGCTGGGATACAGGATCCTACTCTTTCACACTCCATTCCACAGCTACGCACAGGGACATACAGGGACGTTCAGTTCACATTCAGTTCCCATTCAGCCCTCATGCTCTTGTCTGCCCACTCTGTGTTTCTGTGCCAAGGGATTCCTCCCACTCTTTTTCCTTTTCCTTTCCTTTCTCTCTCCACTCACAGGGGATGAAACCCCAAGACTCAGACCAATCTATTCTCAAAATGTCTGTTGATTCTCTCTATGTTCTTGTATCTACAAATGATTGACAGAAATCAAGCATTCTAACATCTAACACACATAACACATATTTTGCTTTGCCAGCAATTTCACCCACATATTATGATGTTATATTTACATGCACACACACACACATACACACACACACACACACACACACACACACACACACACACACACACATACACAATGGACTCTCAATAAAACTTTTCCTAAAACTGTCCAGTAGAGGGAAGATGTAAACTGCAAAAAAAAAAAAACGATCATCTATGTCTGTTTGTCTGTCTGTCTGTGTGATTGTCTGTTGGTCTATCTATATATCTAATTAAATTTTTTTTTTGCTGTAAATATTACATTTCAGTTTAAGTTTTTTCAGACAAAAGTCCACACTAATAGCTACAGGGTCTGTGTAGTTTTTGTTTGCATGTTAATATGAATGTCGGGGGGGGGGGGGGGGGGGGGGGGATT
>OOFE01001631.1:3084-15943 GCA_900323365.1 Monocentris japonica | reverse complement strand
CCTGGGGCCCTGTGCAGACCCCTCGGCCATGGGCCTTGCCCTGCTCCCACCCCCCGCAGTACGACCCCCCGTCATCAAAGTCAAACCTGCCTCCAGTGGACATGCATGAAACAGGTTTAGGCAAATCCTCAGAACGTCAAGAAAAAAAGGGCCTGGTTTACACAGAAAGAGCAGGGAGGGAGGAGGCCTTGTTTAGATGTGGTGGCATGGAGGTGCAGGGCCCTGACTCTCCCTCTCCTGGTGGTTTAGGATGTAAAATACCAGCTGCTGGCCTGAAAACGAGCAGGACTTGGTCCAGAGAGCATTACCTTACGGTGGAGAAGCAATCTAAGCCTCAGCGTTGGGTCTGGCGTGACGAACGCAACTGTTGGGCATGCTACTTCCCATGGGCATGCAGGCTCAGAGTGCTTCTCATCGTCCTCCTCCACGCAGCCTCACCTCGCAGCCAGGGAGCTCACCAACTCGATGCCTTAGCCGTATGGTGGGCTGCTCCAGACAAGCGAAGCCTAGGCTTTTCCAGTCGTCCCAGAGGCCCACACAGTGGCGGCAGCAGCGACCGCGATCAGCTCAATCAGACATTACAGCATCCCAACATCCGTGCCGCACCGGCATACAGAAATGGAGATACAGGATGGGGATGTACCGCACCGGTACGCCATTAAAAAAACACAGTAGCAGAGAAGTTGGGGATATTTCTATAACATGGCCTGGAAACAAGCAATCCAGGCTACCTTCAAACACACACATCCATAACCACACACACACTCACCCTCACACACACACCTCGGAAGACATAACAGAGTGTGAAAATCCCCGTTGCTCCTCTTATTTCTTCTCCTTTTTCCTCTCGCTGCTCTGCTGTGATCTAAAGGTGAGGCTCTCTCCTGAAGATGAGGATGCAGAGGCAGGAAAAAAACCCCATCACAGTTATTCCCTTCCTCTTTCCTTTGTCCTCTCCATATTAGGGCTCACCTATATCTGGATTGTTAATGCATCCCAATTCCACCAAGTCATATGTGCTCTCTCGTTTTTCGGCCTCTCTCTCGCTGTCTCTCTCTCTCTTTCTCAGTCTCTCGTTATCTCTCTCTCCCTCTCTCTCTCTAAAATCTGCTCATTACAGGACTGTTCCACCCCAGCCAATACCCCTCCCCCACACATACACTCCTTCTCTCGGCTCTTAAAGAGATAGAGACGGAGGGAGTAGCAGCATGTATGGAGCTCACTGCTCTTTCCCTTTGTGGATACAGTCTGCTTCTCCTAATTGCCCAGCCTCATTTCACTCTCCCTATTTTACCCCTCCTCCTCCCGGACAAAAATCTGGGTAGTCAGCAATCTGTTTTCTTGATAACCGGTGGTTTGGTGCTTATTGATCCTGTGAAGCTCACACTCCTGAGCTAATTGTTGTCGGTCTTTTCACTGCTGTCTCATAGGCAAACCAACGAAGTGTAGCTGTCACTTGAGTAGTCTTGACAGAAGTCCAGAGAGACCCCGCTTCGTGACAGACTTCCACACTGTTTATCTCCAGTAAAGTGGCCCATAACCTACATGTAACTCTCTGTTTGTCTCCCATCCCAGTCTGCCCATATGGTGCCACAATATGGGAGCTCCACTACAATCTGACAACCCAACACATCACAGTTATCTGTATATAATAATAATAATAAATGTTTTTTTTCTAGTCAATGACCAATTCTCACAGAGGGAGAAAGAGGAGTGATAGTATTGGAAATCTTTCTGTCATTGAACACACCATCTGCTGGATTTTAAGGCGTACATTACTTAACTGGTGATTCAATCAGCCATTTATCAGAAAGCAACTGGAGTAATGTGATGTAAAAGAGCGACAAATATATTTAGAAATCATTTCCAACGTTTGAATCACTCCATTTAACTCATTTAAGTCTCAAAAGTGGCCGCAGCTCAAACTTGCCAGAAACAATGAATCAAGCAACATGATGAAAGAGGATCTTATTGATCAGCATTTACACAGACATGTCAAGCTCGCCAAACAAATGTATTTGTATTTTCCATCATCAGAAAAGTTCTCAAAATAATAATAATAATATTTCGGCTTCAAAAGGAAATACAATAATTACATCTATATTTACTCAACACATGTTCCTTAGCGATTCGTTTCCTGCTGTCCTTTTTCTCATACTGACCACTTATAGTTTCACATAGCTTTCATTAGCTACGTCCAATCAGAAATAGGCTGGTTCAGCCATCTTTGTTTCTTTATTTTGATGTTTTAAATTCAATTCAAAGCAACATTAAAAAGATCTAAAAATTTGGCTTTTCTGAAACCTGCAGATTCCCAGAATACCCCCAAAGCACCAAAATAACTTAAATGATTGAGAGACTCACCATTTTTTAATTGAGTGGGACTTTGGAGAGAGGAAAAAGTGACGTCATCTGTCACTCACAGGACAGGACTATAGAAAACGACGTGGTGAAAGTTTGGTGATATCTTTGAATTCACTGTGAAAACACTTAGCATGTCTGAAAATAAGGCAGAGCAGAAGTGAACGAACACCTCTGTTTGACATCACCTCTGTCAAGACAGGTGTATTTTTAGTGCACCGTGCCCCTTTAAGATGGAGCTGCTTTGTTTTTACTTCTGTGACTATCAAATTTCAAAATATGTCAAAGCGTTATCACGTCAAAAACAGCAAGATTCAAACCTCTTGCACCTCAGAACAAACCGGCGGTGGATGCGACTCTGATATCAGTGAAACGCGTAGAATCGACTGTCTGGATTGTGCTTGTCATGATCTTTTTCCTGCTTGAAGGAGTATGAAGACAAAGTAAAGACAAATTTAACTTAAAGGCTTCCCCCACAGCACACATGAACACACACACACACACACACACACACACACACACACAGTTCAACTATTTACACCAGAACTGAATCCTTTATTTGGTTTTATCCTCCTTTTGACTTTTGACCATTTCACTTTAGCCAATAAAACATGATTTTATCTGGAGTATATTATAAGAAATAAAGGAGTGCTTCTCATTGATATATCACTTTTTCTTTCTTTTCACAGAAATTCCACCGGCAGACATAATTCAGTCATTATAAAGAACTTAATGTCACTGAAAGACACTCTATGGTAAATTATTATTTTTTTTACCTCCAGGATGTTTTAAAGCCTTTAAACCTAAAAGACCTTCCTGTTTCATAAAATGGTTACGCTCCTTGAGCAGAAAACACTTTGGAAATGTTGACGTGTCCACGAACCTGGTCGTCTGTCTGTCTCTTGTTGTGGATTTCTAGGTGTGACGTCACATTTCACGTCAATGTTTAAGCTACAGACACGTTACCTTCATCACTTTGCAGGCTGTTCATCTGTGGCCTCGGCAACAACACATGAAAGGATGCAGGAGACCGAGACTCTCAGCTGCATGTCAGGAAAAGTCAAGGATTGTGGTCAGAAGCCACCTTGTTGGAGCATAAAAGCAAAGGCTGGTGCAACGGGATTCAGTAGGTCATCTATGCAGGACAGGACGAGTTCTGCTGCACCTTGTAGAGCAGAAAACACACTGATGTTTTATGGGCAGCCAATAAAGCGTCACCAGATGTGTTGTGGAGCATCGTGGTTGGCCATTTCTACGATCACACAGATGTTTGGAGTAAAGTGTAGTGAAATATGTATCAAAGAACAAGGTTGCTTCGGCTCCTGGCAGGCTTCTGAACTGAGTCACTGCAGGATTTTTCCAACTCTGAGGTTTAACTGCACAACCATCAATTTCAGGGTCAAATTGGGGTTTGGAAGGTGATTTGAACCTGAAAATCTTACATTTCCTGTTTTTCATTTTCAGTGATACGGGCATGTAGCAAATGTAAAGTAATAACTGCCGGATGATGTAAGAACCTGTCAAAATGTGATAAAATGACCCTCTTTCTGGCTTTAAAGTCTATTAAAACCTGTTGATCTAATAAATGACTGCATAGTCAACATATTGCTTCATCAGTAAAAAAAATGTTACAGCCCTGAAGAAGTAATAATGGTTGGTTACATTTTTTTTTTTAAGTTTTATTACATTTTGACCCATTTAGATCAACATTTGTCTGATATTTTGACAAGTTATAACATTGTCTGTTGCTACGAGGCGTTAAAGTCATTTCAGTGGTTATCTGCCTGGAAGTGTCGACTGTCAGCATATCCAAATATTACAGTAAAAGACCCACCAATCATCCATTAATGTGAACAAATCAATATCTGTTGGGAAGGATTTCAGTGATGACAGTGCTTGACCACAAGCCGATGAAGGGAGAATTTGATAGTTGACTGCAAGCTCACATCAAGTGATTTAAAGTTGCATCAGTTCTGTACTGAGCTTCAACAAAAGAATAGAAACTGAAGTGTGTGAAAAAAAAAAAAAAAAAAACCCTGAAACTTCCTGAAACTACAACCTTGATCTCTCAGTCAGAATAAAACTGACAGTTTTGGTGAGAGCCAAATGAGAGTACTGAACAGGGTCTAGAAACCAACGAGGCCTCCCTCTACTGTCAATGGTACATAAAGTACTATACCAGGTAAAAAGCTACTTCAGACACATTGAAAAAAATATAAACAGACTAGCAAACATTTGAATCATTCACATTTTCTCTTCAATCTTGCCTACGACGACAACCACACCATGTTTTGACAGTGTGAGCAGATGGTAGGAGTCTCTCAGCTGATATTCTCTCTCATTTCCACCTGGACTTATTTTATTTATGATGTTAAGACAATAATTACAACCCATGGTGTGAGGATAATGTTCTAACCAGAGTTTATTTGTAAAATACAACGTGTTTGGTTACAGATGGTTACAGGAAGAATGAATATCCAACATAGAGAGAAAAGAAAATACAAAACTGAAATCGCTGGGTGCAACATTTCTCCCAGCAGGGGAAGGAAGTGAGATTTCCCTTGGCGTTGCTGTGTGGATGAATTGGGAGGAGGGTCGAGGGGAAGCCACCTCAGGTGAGGATGTCGTGGGCCTGTTGCTCCACCAGCATGGCCATGTTCTTAACATCACCACACCAGAAGTCCAACCTCTCCTTCATGCCCTTGATCTGAAACAGCAACCAAAAGGAGGGTCAGACGAGCAAGAGGACTCACTCCACAGTAAATACTCAGTAGTTCTGAAAAACGACATCCTTTTGGCAGGAAAATGTTCCCTCTGTTTTCAGCAGCTTGTTTTGAAGCAACATCTGGCACTGCTGCACAAACAGATGGCAGCTCGACCCAAAATTTTAAATAAAAAATCATGAGAATAAATAAAAAAGGTTTTAAATAAAAAAACAGCATGTCTGCAGTGAGAAGTCTGTTTCTCAACTCACAGATCTGAAGCAAATCCCTCTTTCCAAAAATGCAAAAGCAAGCATCTAAAACATCGTAAAGATAACCTAGCTGCATTTTATAGCTGGTTGAGCTGGAATAGTCCAGTAATTCCCCTCGCTGAACTGAGCCAGAGAGCCATTTGTAAAGTGACAATTGTGGGTTTTTACTGACATTTCAATGCGCCATCTAATTTCACAATAAAACCCTCCAACATGAGGTGTGCTGTGCTGCTGTGAACCGTGAAACTTGTGCAATCAATAGACAAATGTTAAATATAAATGTGAAATATAACAGTGTTGGTGTAGTAACCAAGCGAAGCATAATCCCTGTTGTGTTATAGGAGTGGAAAACTGAACTAATCTGCTAAACTTTCAGCCAAGTTAACGAACACTGCTTGTGCTGCTAGAGCTGCTTAGCAGTGGTGAAGGTATCAATTACTTTTCCCTTAGTAAAAAGGTCTGAATGAAACAATTTAACCATTGTTAAAAAAAAAAAAAAAAAAACCCATTACACAAACTAAAATATATTGCTTTCTGTTCTTGGATATATGACTTGGAGTAGTGAGTGTTAACCTGCTGCAGGTCCAGCACTCGGGGCTGCACCCAGGTCATCTGCACCTTCTGGTCCACCTCGTCGATGTTGCCTTTTATCAGGCCGACGGACAGAGCCTTCATCACCAGGAGCTCCACCTGCAGGGGAGGTAAAACACAGATAGCAATGGGATCAGATTCTGAATGTTATCACATTCAAGAAATTACAAGCAAGTAACTTGAAAAGTGTTACAACCCTTTTTTTTTAGCAGCCTGCAGTTCCTGGGGGGGGGGTAAAATCTACAAACTAAACAGGCTTAACTCTCTCAGCTAACTGGCTGACTGTATAGGCTGTATAGACTTTCTGAGTGGTAATCAAAGTGAGCCATGCTCATCACTGACATATTGATTTATTAACAGATTGATTCAATATACTCGGCGTCCAACTGACCTCATTGACAGGGATTTTGGCACTCTGAGCAATCTCGTGGAAGGTCAGCTGCCTGTGGTTTGCAGGACGGGTGAACGTCATCTGGAAAGGGAAGGAGAAATTTTAGAGTGCTTCAATATTTTTATTACATTATGTATTATAACATTCACACTGACAGGAGATTTAGTAAAAACAACCCAGGAGGCAATTTTGATGTGGTCATGTCTGTCACGAATGATACTGCTTGTCTGTGTCCAACTGCTACAGAGTTCAACTTACCTGAGAAAACCAAAAGAAATTCGTCTTACCGCTCCAGTTTACAGTGAATGTGATTGGATGTGTGATGAATGCCATTACAGGTTAAAACATAAGTTCTTTTCTTTTTGAGGGGAATGTTTTCTCACCTCCATCACGCAGAGCAGCTGGATCTTCTGCATTAGTTTTGCCTCGTGTGCTGCAAGGTCGGGCTGGGACAGATGAAGATGCCAATTAATGGTGATCCGTTACCAGGGAAATATATATCGCTAACAAACAGTTTTACATGGCAAAAATACACAGTACTGTCCAGTACCGTGACTTGGACAAATCTGTTCAATGTTAAATATGTCAATACACCGTATGTTGTTATATAAGTAATAATAACCTGCTGGCCCCAGGCAGACTTGAAGCCTTGGAATTTCTCCACGTTTCCCCCATTGAAGGCATACAGGGTGTCGATGAGCCACTGCTTGTCTGTGCTCCTCAGTGACTCCAAGACCGGATGCATCAGCTGTGAAGACAAAACAGCACACATGTTCATTACAAGGCCGAGCTAAAACTTCCAAGCCTGGAAAACCTGGCGAATGAAGTGTGGAGAGAATTACAGCTGATAGATAAAAAAAAAAAAACAGTGAGTCAAAATCCTACCAGCTCTCCAAAGTTGTAAACTCCTTCTCCTAAGAGTCCAGCCAGACCCAATGTGAATGCCCTCTCCTGCTTCTCCGTCTCTGTTGGGTGAAGAATAAATTCAACATTCAGTTGCCGACATTATTGACTTGCTGTGATCCATCAGCACAAAACCACGTCAGTTTTGTTCTTCATGTCTTCACCGGAAGATGAGAAAAGTTGGACAGCTGAACTTGGACTTCATCAGATTTCTGTGCTTCCTTGTTTCCCTACTTGTGATTTTGTTTCATGAACAATAGATCTGCAAAATGGATGAGAAGTTCAGCTATTCAGAGCTTCCCACTTCTCCACAACTTTTATTTGAAAGACTCCAGGAATTAACGATGGTTGGAGAACGGTAGCGTCCATCATTGGAGGTCGATGGTACGCTCTGAAGTCATTTTATTGAGGCTCTTTGTGTTTATTTTTGATCAATTAGCTTGCTAGCCATCTATGTTAGCTCATAAAAATGTCAGTTACGAAGACAACACCAAAGTAGCCTTGGCTTACCTGGCAAGTCTTTGATGTCCACACAACCGAGGTAGCGCAGAGCATCCTTGTAGTAGGAGGCGTGGTTCCCAATGATGCGGTAATATTTGCTAGAGAGGTCGTAAAATCGGCCATGGACCGACGTCACACCAGGCAAGTTATTCAACATTTCCTCAACCTCTTCAGTGATTTTCTGGAAGGGCGATGAATAAAAAGAGGCAATACGTTATGACTGAAGTTTTGTGTCAGTGGCTTGTAAACAGTAGAGATTTAAGGAGGTCTTACCTTTGTGGCTGGAAGGTCATTGATCTCCAGTTTAAGGCTGCCAATAGATGTCTTGCAGAGAATGACTGCCTCTTCACTGCTTTTCACCTGGAATAGATAAGAGACACACTTCAGGCTTTATCAAAAGTAGAGTTTGTAAACTGTGTCTGTCAGTTCCAAAATTGTCATATTGGACCCAAATCTGTTCATATTGGGTCTGCTTACCTTTTCCTTGGTCTTCTCGAGGAAAGTGATGGCATCTTTAGGATCTGGAAACAACAACTTTTGCTTAGACACTTGGAAAATCAAGAACATCCTAAAGAGAAATATTCCCTACTGCATAAAGTTGCTCTTACCTGACATCTGTCTGGCCACATAGAGTATAATCTCCATTAGGGACAATGGATTTATTCTGTTAAGGGAGTAAAAAGGCTAATTTAGCACCAAAACAACAAGCAGCAAGCAGTGAATATTCAGACTGAATACTTGAACCAAATTTGCCACACCTGTGTTCGAAGTCACAGAGGAAATTTTCGTAGAGCTGTAAGAAGAAAATGGGAAATGTCAGGTCAGTCAAGCTACAGTGTGAAAATGTTCAAGATCACAATAACTTTGGTGAATATCATCTTGTTGAACACCACATCTATACACTGACAACACATGAACATCAACAAACTCTTGAAAATCTTATTTTCAATGCCAGTGATAACACATATGTGCATTTCGAAATAGCTCTGACAATTCAGCTGTTGATTACATTTTCAATTCTGGTGCAGTGTGGATACACAGTTGTGTAAATGGGCAACAACTGTCAACAAGGGTCTGAGGTATTAAATTTGCCTCAAACCACCTTGGGAGGTTGCTTCTCCTACTGTTTGGAAAACAACTCCAGTGAAATGTCAGGTAGTCATGTCTTTCTCAAGGCTCTCAGGAGTTTGATGGTTTGAGGCTGGTTTGCTGCTTCAGACACTTGTTAACTTACACATACAAAGCAACAGAGGTACAGAATGTGTGATTGTCATAGTGCATTTACCTGTATGAGGCCATCTCCTGTTTTGAAACAGGGATCTTTAACAAAGTCTGTCAGCTTCAGTGTTAACTGATGCCACAATCTGTCAATGAAAAAGAGGTAGGTTAACATAATGCTGGTGACATAATGCTGGTCACAATTTCATCTCAATAACACTTGGGGTTCCTACGGTCATGGAAAACATGGAAATGTCATGGAAATTTGTTGGAATTTTTTTCCAGCCAGTGAAATGTTTAATGTGAAGCTTTGCTGCTTGTTGATCCACTTCCCTTTGAGGAATAAAAACCTAAATCAGAAATGTCCTGATAGTATCGGCCCTAAGTGATAGTTGTAGCCAGAAATAAGACCTGGGACATTCAGATCACATATTCAAGGTAAACAATATGACACATGCAACACAGACTCTGACAAATACTGGAAAATGTGCTGTGTCATGGAATAGTCTGGAATGTGATTCTCAAAAAAGTGTAGGAACCATACACATGATTTAGCTGTCTAAATCATAGCCATTGCTCAGATCATCCTTTTTGGACCATGGAATAGAGTGATAATTTTGATGTGGAAAAGAAAAAAAATTCCTTCTCTTCTGAACAATAATTATGAAGACGCATCTACTTTGATTTAGGCGCTATGCCTCACATGCAAGGTGGATTTCCTTTACATGAGAAGATGCTGGCTCCCCAGTTAATAGCTTATTGAATGACTATAATGTTTATAACGCCTTTTTGCAAGTTTGTAGCCAATGCCATCATCTACAATTAACACAGACACTGCTAACTTCAACAGCGACTGTTAACCGGTGAAGCTAGCTAGCTTGAGGCAGGGTAGCAAACTAATGGGACCTAAGCCTGGTGGTGGGTTCAAAGCGTCAACCCCTCAAATAGTATTTGCTTTATTTGACTGGTGTCTAACATTAGTCATTTTCCATCTGATTCTGAGCAACGAATACGTGGCTAACATTAGCTAACCCCGAGCTACTACAGCTAACGTTAGCTCCATGCATGACTCAGCGGGCAGTTCCAATGAAAGAGCTAGCTAGCGATAGCTAAATAGTTGAGCGTTAGCTGAGTTGTAGGTTTTACTTTTTGTTGTACAATTCCTCCAATGTGTGCCATTCTGATGCCATCTCCGGAGTCGAGCTGTTGCTCTGCTGCTGTTTGAGGTATCCCGTAACATCTTTCATTGTAGCGACAATCTGACTTTTAAGTTTACAACCGATTCAGAGTAGTTGTCAAATTTGAAGCTAACAGTCACTAGCTTGTGCCTCTTGCTGTACTGTGGTTCTGCCGGACGCAAAGAATGCTGGGAAACGAAGGAGGCGTTGTTTACTGCGATCGTTTTACTTAGAAATTATTATTGAATTATTTCATGTATAGTTTACATCCATTGCCTTTTGGGTTATTTATCATCAATAAAGACAATTAATAAATAATCGTCAATTAACGATATAAAATCTACGACACAAAGTTGTATTCGTGAGCTCTATTTATATCAGACATTACGGTATTTGCCTCTGTCATGAGGTCAAAGGAAGATAACAAACTGACATTTACAGCACGCAGACAGGCACAAGTTAGCTGCTAAATAACCTTTTACTTGGAGAAAATGTGTTAACAGCTGTTTCATCCGTGTTTAAGTTTTCTATTTGTGCAAAACTGTGCCAATAGGAATCGAACATGAATTGCTGTGAATAGCTTTGTTGATTGACAGGTGAGCTATGGCTTCTTTAGTGAGCTGTTCATCAATATTACCTGTCAGCTACAGGGTTTGTTTTCATCGCAATGTATGCTCGAGGAGAATCAGGGCTATCTCTGCAAAAGGTTTGTAAACGGAATTGAAATTATGCTGTGATTTCTGAAATATTATGACTTTTGATTTGACACATGGCTATTTATTATCTTAGGTCAACAGAGGGTTACAGGCTCTGGCCAGAAGAGCCAAGGTCCAGCTCCAGATTCAGCAGCTCTATTCAGGTACTTTTGACAGACAGTTACTGTCCAGACTGCAAGATCCTGACTTTTCACCTGTGCTTTCTGTATTCTTGCTTCAGTGTAAAAATAACAGGGTGCCTGCAGGGCCTGAAAAGTCTTAAATTATATGATTTAAACTCAAGGCATTGAATACAGTTGAATATAGCATTTAAGAGGTCTTAAACATGTTGTGGTGTCTTGGTGCGCTGTTCTTCCATTGAGAAACCTGTCCAGTCATGTAGACCGTATTCTGATAGACTACAGTTGTTTTCATTTGTACGTTTTCTCAAATGTGAAATTGGTCTTATATTTCATTCCGACTGGCATTAAAAAGGTCTTAATCCACCTTATATTTAAGTTGATGAAACGTAAATGAAACAGACACTCTGAGTAAGAAACACACCCAGATCCAGACTTGGTCTTTTAGGGAACAGATCTCCCAAGTCAAGTCGAGCCTGGTGCTGCTGTCTCCATCAGTCACATCTTAAAGCAGGTTAGCTGGAGATGGTCGATCATTTTTAAGGGCGAAGAGAATTTACTCTCTGATATTCATCGCTCTGTTTTTCTCTGAGTGAAATCTTGTCTGATATTTGTGTAAGGAATATTTCTAATGAATAGGGATGGCTATTAACCCTACACACACACACACACACACACACGTTACACTGCACACAGTGAGGCAGAGTGCGTACCTGTATTCTCTCAAGGCATCCCTAAAATGTAACATATTTACTACCAAGCTCAAGGCATGATGCTTTCATGTATTTGACCAGGGTGGGATGAGTCCTGCATGTCTCAGTGGAAACTAATTCTTGATCACACTGTGTTTACAAAGTGAGTTTGTTTCAACACAGGCCAAACTCTCCCTGGTGGAATGGGATACGAGGACTTTTCTCTCGAGGCGGCGGTGCAGGCGACGAGCAGCAGACCCTGGAGGCCATCGCTAAGAATATCCAAGAACAAAACTACAAGAGGGTGGTGGTGATGGCCGGGGCTGGGATCAGCACGCCGAGTGGAATCCCAGATTTCAGGTAAAAAGGTTAAGATGAGGCTTCCTGTTCTAATGTTTCCGTACATCTAAATGCCCCCCTGAATACACGCTGCATTCCCAGCCTTCCAGTGTTTGTTCCCTCACAGATCCCCAGGCAGCGGTCTGTATGACAACCTCCAGCAGTATGACCTCCCTTACGCAGAAGCCATATTTGAGATCAACTTTTTCCATCACAACCCTCATCCCTTCTTTGCGCTGGCCAAAGAGCTGTATCCGGGGAATTACCAGCCCAATCTGACTCACCATTTTGTACGTCTGCTTCACAACAAGGGCCAGCTTCTCCGGATGTACACGCAGAATATTGACGGCTTGGAGAGACGTAAGTTGACCGATTGAGTTTATATGTTTGTCTCTTAATGCATTGTTGTCGATGTTATTGAGAAATAATTTAGTGTAGACAGACAGTCTTATGGTAAGTTACTGTACTGTTAGCAGGCATACACTTGTTTGTGTGTGTGTGTGTGTGTGTGTGTGTGTGCTTGTGTCAAGTGGCAGGGATTCCTCCTGAGATGTTGGTGGAGGCTCATGGTACATTTGCTACTGCTACCTGCACTGTTTGCCAAAGGAACTACAAGGGGGAGGATCTGCGTGTGAGTTGGCTGCACATTTACACATTTACCTAAATTGTTATAGTATTTTGGTGTATTTTTGTTTTTATTTTGAATCCAACATTGTTCCGATGAGCCAGCTGTGCTGCTGAGATGTTTTATGACGAGTTTGTTTCAATGTTTACATCTTCGTTGACCCTTGACCCGTTCGTCCAATGAGGGCTGTAATGTGTGCATTACTTCAAAAACGTTCACTTTTATTTGTATAGGAACTTTTCATGCACAAA
>OOFE01001630.1:9122-27246 GCA_900323365.1 Monocentris japonica | reverse complement strand
TGACATGAAACTAGATTGCAAAAAAAGAATAAGTAGAAGTAGACGTGTATTATCAACCACAGGAGGAGGGCAGCGCACTGAGGCGCTATCCGACATGGATCAGAGGATCAATCAATAGGAGAGACCTCACTGTCGGGTGTCCAGTCAGCATCAGATGGTAGGACTATGTAATTGTATTTGTAAGACGTCCAGTCCATGTGATCAATCCATTACAAGTCTGATAATCTTGTATTGTTATGAATGAGGACAGTTCGGCAAATACGCCATTTCAGACTATTAGGTCTTTTTTTTTTTTTCTACAAGGCCACTGAAACATCTTGTTGTTGTTGAGGTTTGGCACTACTGTAATTGATTTTTCATAAAGAACAAGCCAGTCTAAGAGCCTTGCCACATGTTTCCAAACACAAGAACAAATTCCTGCATGTTTCCAAACACATGTAGGATTTGATCGTACCAACGAACAAATAAGATACGAACAAAATGATGAACCTGACTATGTTCGTAGAAACGTGCGTACGAACGCTTTACGATCAAATCTGATCGTACGCACTTTTCGTGAATGAGGCCCAATAAGAGTTTACATGAAAAGCTCTGGTCATTATTGTGTTAAAGGGGGATGTCCAATGATGCTCATAACCATATGACCTTTGGAAAATGCTGCCTGAAGAGCTTGGGCTGGCATCACCTCTTCAAACACTTTTACACAAAGGCTTTTACGTAATTTGGTTTTGCCTATTTTTCTATGTACTTGTTTAACCCTGTTTTTAATCCATGTCTGACATTTTTATTGTTTATCTCATTGGCTTTTACATATTGTGGTCTGTAAAGATCTTTGTAACTCTGCTTTGAAAACTGCCATACAAACAAGGTTTATCGTTATTATTGGCTGATAAGTGTAGTACATGACCAGGTGATATAACGATGCGGAGGTCACCATCCAAGATCACTGATCTGAGACTGAGAACTGCTGCGAGGCTCTGATCAGTTCATTACACCCTATCTTCTCCTCCTCCTCAATTTTCTGGCGCAGTGGCTTAGAAATGATTTGATTACTGATCTAAGCTACCTCGTTGCTTACTTTTCTACTTTTTCTTAATAGCCCAGTAGATGTATACACTTTTTTCTGTGGAAATGATGTGTCTATTGGTGAATTCATGCCAAGTTCATGCAGGCTTTCCTCTACGCACTCTTGTCTATACATTGCTAAACTCTGCATCTGCTCTCTCATCTAGATTTCTTGGATACCACGGATTCCATGAATGCATTTCAGCAATGCGGAACAAATGCCCGTGCAGCTGATCATGCCCACATCAATTAGAGGATGTATTGTCCTACAAAAGCAGACTCTGTTCTGTTGCGCCTGTTGTAGGTGTGACTGACGAAGGAATGTACTCAGTGTGTGTGTGACTGAGGGAGTCCAGAGTTGCCCAATCCCTGCCAGTCTCTCTCCATCTTCCCTGCTAAGTCACCACCTGTCCATGTTTTTCCATAGCACGTCTGTCTGTCACCAGCTGCACGTTTTAGACAGCACTTGCAATATGCATGTGATGCTGTGTTGTGCAATAAGTTCATGATTCCTATCATGCAGGAAACAGAACAATTATATCAGATGGAAAAACAGGACCTACAGAACAGCCAAGAGACAGCAACCCACTGTCTTTTAATTACGCAATTTCCTTTGAACTTTCTTTTTAAACTGTTTTATGGACATTAAAAGCGCTTTATTCGCAATTTACAATAAATGTATAGAAATTTGTCATCTCAATCACTTACGTGGTGACACATTAAATACTGGCTACACATGCTAAAGGGACAACAGGACCTCATATGGTGCAAAATGAGCTATAGTTAAAGGTAAATAATGAATCATAAGTGGGCAGAATGCTTGAGGCATCACCTGCACAATAAGTTAAAAACAGATGACTGAAGCAACAAAACAATTGATGCCAGGTATGGCGGTCATTATGAGCTTGAGAAGGCTTACTATTTCCCTGGCAGTGTGTGTATGTCAGTAAAAGCCAGTGAGGTAGATGATGAAACTACAAACGCTGACAACACTCTTTGTACTACAAACATTCAAGGTACACTTAAAAAGTTTAAAAAACCTGACGTCTCTCACGCACATAGAAATGCTATAATGCACGCTAACCTGCAAACTACGTCCGAATAGTTAAAGTAACCTATCAAAACAATACTTTAGTCTTTGTAAATGATGCTGTACAAAAACAAGACTTACAGACATCATGATCGACTTGCTTCGCGCAAAGAAGACAAATTGAGTGGTTATCCGTGACTCTGGGTCCCCATCGTAGGCGAGTGGTCGGCTACAGCTGGATCTATGTGGTGAAGTGCGAGGTTAGCGCACAGCGGAACTCAAAAACTCGGTTATTCCAGCAAGACGACAAATCGCGACAGAGGTAACGTTACAGTTAGCCTAACGTTAGTGGAATGGGGCCACCACCATCCCCTGCCTCGTGACGTTACACAATAAACAGAGGGCTAACGGTGAATGGTAGTAGCGTGTTGAAGAATAGTCCTCAAAGACCTAAGTATCAAGATAGTGACGACAAATGTATATCCTATTCCAGCCTGTGGAGACCCTTTAAAGGGGCAGCCTATAGACCAGAATAACGTACGACCATCTAAAATGAAGCTATGGATCAACCGTTAGCTAGCATAATAGCTAACTAATGCGTACAGCACACACAGTTCATGAATTCGGTACTGACTTCAGACGTAAAAAATCTACGCATGCGCGAAACGGGAGCGCCTTCTCACCAAAATTGTTTTTTACCAGTTAAAATATATGTCAAGGTCTGAAGACACTAGCAGTAGCTTACTAATACTTTACACATACGTCGTTTGACTACTCAAATATGTCTCTAGCAAGAAAAAAAAGAGATTGCACCGACTGTACGACACTCGTTGACTCTCAACCGAGGCAGACCGAAGACGTAAGACAACAGGAGTGCAACTTCTTGCTCTGCTTTCGTACCTTTTGTAGTCTTTGTGCCTGGCGGTGTATTTGTGACACCTGTCGTACGACGTCCGTATGGTTCATTCAATAATGTTCAAACCGTGCAATAATTACTCTCACTGAATCGTTGTATGAACGCGTTCGCCCTAACTTTATCTAGGAGGAGCTGAGACTGACTTGGTATTTTACTGGCCAGTCACCTTAGGCTCCTGCTGTACATAAAGCAGGGTTCATTTTATATTGTTTCAATGTTAATTTGGGGTTAAATCAATGATCAAATAACATGCAAAACTGATAAACACTCACATACAAATTAGAAAACATCAGTGATTAGTCTGTATTTCATGCATTATACTGAAATTCAATAATAGATTACTCCACACGTCCTTTATGGTCTCCTGGTGGGGATTCAGTTTGAAACATAGAACTAATATAGAGAGGCATGATACCACACGAGTGAATGAAGCATTTGACATTTTTTAATATTCAACCATGCCACATAGACATAAACAGACATGCATGCAAGGTGAAGCGTATCAATTCATCAAATCGTGTAAAAATCGAGGGGTTACATGTAAAACGAGGTACACACACGCCATCTAGTGGTCGCTGGTAGAACTTGCAGGGGCGACCTGTCCCTTGACCGGTGGAGGGCAGTCTTCTTCAGTACATAATCAACTGAACACCATGACAGAGGCCATGGGTTTATAATCCACAAAGTCCATCACCATCAAAAGCCATTGCGTTACAATGCATCGCACTACATGAGTCCACATTAAAGTTGTCTGTAACATCAAAAATCAGCCAGAGTAAGAGAAGATAAGAGGTTGAAAGTTTTGGAGTGATGGCAAAGGTTATAAAACGTTCAGGAAACTGTGCCACCTTACATTAAATATTTCATTGCAACACAAATTAGCCTACAATAAGTGCAGTTGAAAGGGCCTAAATTCAGTGATCTTCAACATTACCAACAACCAATGAGTGCAAGGGTCAAAACCAACTCTAAAACTAGTCTTATGTCCCCTACAGGGATCATGAATGAAGGTAAAGAAATGGAGCAAAGATTACATGAAAGAGGAGGCACAGCTGCGACATCTTGTGGCTGGTAGTGGAAGTTGCAGAGGCAACTTGTCCCTTGTTGAGTGGTCCTTCTGGGCTGGCTGTGAATGACAAGGACATTTTATTACCTATGTGGACAGTGGTAGTATCATAGGCGGGTGGGGTAATGGCCACTGCAAAAATCAGCGACCATATAAGGAACCATAGGGATTTTCTTGATTTTTTTTTTTTTTTTTTTAATCATATAGGCTCAACCCCATCACCTTCATAGATACCAATCTAGGATGACTGGACGAACCATGCTGCCTCACTCCTGTTTGCACCATATTATCCATTAGAGTCACATACTAGAGTCTTCTGCTGGGAAACAGTTTGAAGAGGTTGTGGATGAGATATATGGGAGACAGACTCTGTGGTCTGTCTGGGGTTATGGCCACATTATCCGGTTCTGTGCTGATGTTGCTATTATGAAATAAGGCTTGTTTGGGTGTGAAAGTTCAAACAAACACGGTTACGCAAAGTTAGTCTCTCATTCCTGTCACTTGAAAGAAGAAGAAGAACTGTTCAGAAGAAGATGAAATTGCAGTTATGAACCTTTCCGTTGTGGATTAAAGTGCCAGTCCAAATGATAGGTGTCATTTATCATGATAAATTTGATTCACACATTTATTTTATTTAGTATTCTATTTTTGTATTTTACTCTTCCATACTTCACAGCATTAATGTACTCTGTATCCTTTATTTGGAAATAAAATACATGTTTTTGCAGGCCTTGTAATTGAGCACATGTGGCCATTCAACAAAGGTAAAGATTTTGTGTTGCACTTTACAGTTTAGTAGTAATTTTTTATAAATATTTATTCAGTCCTCTAAATGACCATCTGAAACTGAATCTGCAGAGTAGAGAAGTATATCGAAAATAATACCAAGATGGTCCAAAATATAACGAGGCAAAATTCGGGTGTTCACCCTGTGACAGTGAAGGACTCTCGTTGGGTTTAATTCCATCAAGAAAAGAATTACCTTTAGTGATGATCAATGACAAGAGATCAGAAACTCTGTCAATTCATCTAGGAGAGCGATAAATTAAAGCACATTGAACAGGATGCTGGTTAGTAAAAGCCAAAGAGGTTCTCAAATGAGGAGAGATCATCCTCGAACTGCTTCGCATTCCCAGCGTGGCATCAGTCCCCCAGCCTGCTGGTGGACTTCCTCACCAAAGCACAGTCACTAACCCTATTCTCGTCTTTCAAAAACAGCAAGTAATCATCATCATCAAATCTAGACATTGTTGTGTGAGTTTAAAATAGTGCTATAGACACTTCTGCAGTCCCAACATCTGTCTATGTCTAGTTGTTATTGTTTATTCTATGAAGCATTTTGTATCTGTTTTGAAAAGTACTGGACAGATTTAGTCTATTATACTTATGAATCACACACAAACAACAAGCAGGCCTAACAACTAAGCTGAGAATGGCTTCATTACTCTATACGATAAATGGGAAAGACATCTTGAACATTCATGCTTTCGAAAAAAACAACAAAACAACACAACTTTACAGGCTAATATCCAACAGAACAAAAGCTCGGACCTTTCCTCTCACAAGCTAGAAAAACCTCAGCACCACTACATCAGCAACAACAGGCATGTGTAGGCATCAGATACCTTACATTGGTTTTCTTTTCTTAGTTTAAATGTCTAGTTCTTTTGGATATCATCATATTAGTAAACTTGACTCTCACTGGAGCTGTCACTGTTCAGATTTCATGCTCTATTTTGGCCTGATCCACTTTAAGAGGGAGTGCTGCACACCTTGCCCCAGCACATCAAACATCAGTGGCCAAATAAGAAACCATATAGGGACTTCTCTTTTACGTGATTTTTTATTGAGGCCTTAGAAGAAAGGCCAACAGGCTGCTCTTCAACATTGATCCAGTTCCATGGGCCTTCTGGGAATTGTCCTGGGTTCTTTCATTTTCTTGACTTTGCCAGGAGTTTTTCAATAAAGGCGCTTGAGCCCAAATTAGAATCAGAGTCCTTGCTAAAAGAGGCAGAGACAAAATGCAGATCAAGTCCATAGGGGCAACCTCAAGTGTTTTGATAGACATGTCTGCTGGCTTGCCCTTCATTTGCTGTGGTGCCTCTGTACAACAGCACAGGCAGCTGATGTGGTGGGGGCGATCCACACAATAAAAGCACCAAAAAGGCTAAAACAACAAATGCTTGCAAGTAGAGGGGCAGCAGGGTCACTGAGTGGCTCCAGAGTACTTTGTGTAGCTCACCCTGAACTCTGACCTAGTAACTAAAAAGAGATTTCCCTGTGGGAGTCAATAAAGAATCACATTATTATTATTATTATTATTATTATATATATCCTTTGGTGACAAGATTAATGCTAATCTGATCCCAGTTCATAGCTATTTCCTCTGATAAAAGGAAATAGAGCAGGAAGAGGTTGATCAGTGGCAGTGTGCATTATGTTAGTAGATGCTAGCCAAATGCACTACAGCTGAGTACTAAGTAGTCAAACAGGAGATACTAAAACCAAAAATGCTGTGAAGAAATATGGCTGTAGTTAAACAGACTATACCTCCTTACTGTCCCTGTTGCATGTGTAAATGCCCAGAAGATAAAAATTTGAGACCAAGTGATGTTTTTTATCTTCCCTTTTGAGGCTTTTATTTTTCTTGACTGATTAATGGCAGAGGCCTAGATGCTATAAATGTACATTTTTACAAATAAATAATATTTTTTGTCAAGTTTAAACACATAATAATAAATTTGTTTAGGCCTACAACACACAAGGTAGAACAAAACTACTCACATACAGTGCAAAGAGCCAATACCAACAGCACACCATGTGGATTATACACTAAATGGACAGATAAGCCTATTCAAACAATGCAAACTGTCCAAAAACATTCGTGCTTTAGGAGATTATACTGCGTCTGTATCCACAATATAAAAAAATAGCCGCATACACAAACTTTTATTTGTAATATTAATATTTCTTTGACTTAATACTTCACTGAATGTTCCTCCCGATGTGCTGATAACATACACGTTTTTCTCATTTGCGCATGCGCTCTCCACCTGTATCACGCGAAACCGCATTACACAAACTCATCCTTCCACCTATGAAAAAAACAATCTTTAGTTTCATAACATACACTTGTGCGTAGTGTGGATAAAACTGTGACCGGAAGTTATGACAAGTAATTCAACGAACTTAGTTTAGGTATTGTTCGGGTAATTTGATCGTAAAACTTGCAGTTGCATGTTCCGGGGCGCTAACTTCTGGGATTAGTTTGCACGCAGTCACACAGCGGAGGCTGATTGCAGTGGGATGGGCTGTGAGGTGTTCAAGATGGCGGCGCCCTGTGGAGTGCAGCTACTCTAACAGGTAAACAGGTCCATTTATTTGCATGTTATGTTTTTCTGCAGACAATTCCAACGTCTGTGACTTTATTTATTAAATACGAGTTGATCAGTGTGCGTCTGTGCTGATTAATCATAACTGTCACATAGATGCTTTTTTTTCTGATCGCTGTTCCAGCTAACGTTAGCTCTCGGCGATGAGACTGACTTGTTTTTGGAAAGACCCAGTTGATTTCATTATGACTCGGGATGCTGATATTAAGTGTTTTTTATTGTGCTTTCGTGTTTCCGTGGATGTTGAATTGGTATTCGGGTTGCCGAGAATAATTCCTGCAAAGATAATCGGATAAAGTAAACCGATCCCTGCCCATTGTTCTCCTCGAGTTGTTTACGACAGCCAGCAGTCAGTGGTCAATCCATACAGCGAGCAGGACTGTTAGTTTTTAGCTGGTTGTTGTTGGCTACATAACCTGATACATCAACCTGCAAAGCGCTTGTCAAGCAGTTCAGCATTGCCATTACGTACGTGGCTTTAACCGATCATCATCACAGCTGTCGGATATTTTGCTTGCTTCTCCTGATTGCATCTTAATACTATTCTTGCAGCTTTCTGCATCATGCTCAGGCAAGTTTGAGGCGTAGGCGTGCTTGTATCTCAACTGCAATCAAACTTGCAGTCAAGTTCAGCCCTAACAGCATCTTCGCTATCATTATTTATGTGTATTATTATTTTTATTATTATTGTTATTGTCCTGCGACACTTGAGACTTGAAATTTTGCAGCAAGCTCGGCAATGCTGTGCATTGGCTTCATAATATGCCCTCGCCCTGTCACAGTTGTATTGGATGATGCCCTATCACCATGTAGGTTTCTGTGTGTCAAAATGTAGCCTAATGTTTGAACACCCCCATGTAACTTTTGACAGCCTTAAATCTTGAACACTCACCTGGGATTGTACTTTCCAATTTATAAAGTACTACTACTTCATTCAACCAAAACTGGTATTGGAGTATGACATATTCTCATTTGATTTAATGTGCCCATTTATGTCAATTTATCATGTGAAATAAAGATATAAAATATGTGTGGCATGGGCTGAAATGCTATGCTTATCCTATAGTGGTGTGATATATAAAATACCCAGTGAGCAGTAAGTAATTTAGCTTTTGCTTGTGCCTATTTTTTTTCTTAGATATAAATACGCTTTTGTTCATAATAAATAAAGAAATTATGTTTAGTGATTTAGGATCCGTGTCTTATAGCTGTCTAATTAAATAACTGAAATTGAAAAGGTTCATAACCCTTTATATTACAATTAAGCCCTTCAATATTTCTATTTTCTTTCATCTCCTGCAACAAGCCTGTATCTGGTAGGGCAGTTGGGTTGATGAAAACGATGCTTTAAATGGATTGAGCAGCTTGTTTGTCTCTCGTTGCAAATTGCCTATAATATGAATGCAGGAGAACAGGGGGTTGTGCATAGCAGCTTGTACACAGCGAAATGCAATTTCCAATGTTTACATGGAAGTGCTTGGGCTGCATAAAGGTTCTTTGTGTCGTTCTGAGCGTCCCCGAGCTGCTTGAGGTCACACTGAGGGTGGTTCCTGTTTGTGCCACTGGCCTGACCGTGTGTCCCTGACAAGACACTCAAACCGAGAAAACATCAACATGTAATCCACTTTGGACAGCCCAACTACCAACCCCATGACAGAGCAGTTAATTGATAACATGGAGACAATGGCAGTGTGGTTGTTTGTCAATCAATGAGCAAGGCATCAGCTTCTTCGTGTTTTGATTTGGTATCAGTAAGAGAGGCTCAAGGAGGACAGTGCTTTTTTTTTTTCAGGTGTTTTATTTTGTGTTGCTGGAATGATAAGAAGAAATATGTTGGTCAATGTCCTACTCTCCAACTTAGTTCCAATTGTTGTTGGCTTTTGGAGCATGTGCCACTGTATTGAGAGATTCACTATTCTGCGTCAACCTTATGAACTGATGAAATGGTTTATGGTCTGTACACTAAAACCGACCTGGGTGTACTCGCACCTCATTTTGGTCAAATTATGATTCTTATTTTGTCTTTGTGGTGCTGTTGGTGGTGTAGTCTAAATGTTGAATGGAGCGCTTGAGTATTTATGAGATCTCTCTTGCTGATTCATTACTTCTGTTAGGGAATAAGCTGCTGGGTGCAGACACCCTGATGATAATGACCTGCCTATCAGGATTATTTATGACTGTTTTTCAGCTGGAGATTTGGAAGGCTCCTATGGCTCCTCCTTTACTTTGAATGACAGACTCAGCGTCTAGCTTAAATGGTATCATAGTAAACATTAATAGATGAATAACCTGAAAGGGCAAACATTTTAAGCCAGGAAGTGTTTTTCCACTTGGGTGTTAACGTTAAATATG
Organism: Monocentris japonica; assembly: GCA_900323365.1. Lineage (NCBI taxonomy): Eukaryota > Metazoa > Chordata > Actinopteri > Trachichthyiformes > Monocentridae > Monocentris > Monocentris japonica. The sequence goes on along the minus strand of OOFE01001630.1, from coordinate 17,425 downwards.
GTTGTTTCTTCATCATAGGCTCTGATTGTGACTGTGGAACTGTAAACAGGGTGAGAAACAGCTTCTGTTTGAGAGGGTCAAAAGCTGCAAGTAATATCTTTGAATTCGTCACACCGTCGTAAACACTTCTTGGAATTTTTACACTTAATGTGTGTGCTTAATCTGGTCTTAATCGGGTATCTGAATTTGTCTGTAAAAGCGTGATAGGTGGAGTCAGATGTTTTCTTGTTACGCTAGGTTACAAGAGAGTCTGTCATAGACTGTAATATTAGTCTCAACTGATGTGAACAGCAAACTAGGTTGAGGAATTGTAAATGGTAAAAATTGACCCATTCAGTATGTCACACTAGGTTTGGGATGGAGAAGTGAATGAATGACATTCGGTTTAATGATGACTCATATGCTCTGTATCAATTCTCTATTGACAAGTTGAGGCTATTCTCACTGAGATTTGAATGCATGTTGCCTGAGGGCAACATTATGACTTTCCGTCGTTCATAGGTCAGGATCTCATGTGGATATCACCACCCTACTTCCTCTTTATAGTAGTCCAGCTGAATCAGGGCTCTAAAGTGAGACCATTCCAAAACCATTTTGGTTGCAAATGTGACCAAATGTGTAATTCTGCGATTGGAAATAAAATTTAGATGCACTGGTGCACATACAAATTGTCTTGATGCAAGTAACTTCTTTAACGGGAGCATGGGAACCTCTTTCCTGTTATGTATGCTGTTTGAACCAATCAAACGTCAGCTTGATTTTGTTTACCTCAAAGCTGTTTTTTTTTTTTTTTCAATTGGCGAAAATCAAATCCACTTCCTGAGGCTTCCTCTCACACGACACAGTGTTTTACACAGATGGCTGACGACTGACTCCTTTACAGCTGGCTACTTTTTAAAGGTAATTTTTGGTTTTAATGTGGATAATAGCCCCAAATCCAATAGTGTATTGATGTCGGGAGGCTCAGAGAGATTTATTTCCACACTTGGTTTCAATTGGTTTTAGCGCAGTGCCAGTACAGGAGAAAGGATCTTTGCTCCTGTTCTATCCAGAGTTCACATGGTTCTTGAACAAAAGGTTTGTGGATTTGAGAAAAATAAAATAATGCCTTATTCTTATCCTGAGCCACAGTATATTTGAAAACAAAGCCATGAAAACAGAATAACATTTGACCTTTAAGTTATGTAAAGATATCCTGTCAGAAGGGATGTTTCTACAGAGAAGTAATAGGAAATGAAATAAGACGAGTAGAGAGGATTAAATAAAACCTCATATAAGACCAAGACATGGAGGGCTCGACTGTGGCCTGGAGGTATGGAGGGCTCGACTGTGGCCTGGAGGTATGGAGGTGCAGCCTTGAGCACCAGCTCCAGGGGAGGGTGTGCAGGAGGGATGACAAGGGAGAATTTGGGGAAGTTGAAGGTGGCGTGCAGCATTCTGGATGAGCCTTAGGGGCTGGAGAGAATATTTCTGGAGCTGCAGTAAACTAGATAGGTGATGACTAAAGTTTGAACAAAGAGCAGGATAGAGGCCCTGGTGAGTCCAATCCAGTGGCTGTTGTATAATGCAAGCCTGGAGAATTGGGTTGTGGCTGCAATATGGGTGTTACACAACAGTTTGTTGTCTAGAGTCGCACCAAGACTTTAGGTATTCTAGGCATCACAGGGAGTCACTGTGGTGCTATCAGTGGTGAGGGAGAGTTCTTGCAAAGGGTAGAAGAAGAGCAGCTCACTAATCAAGATTTACCTGGAGGCTGTGGCAATCTAACGTAGATGCTAGGCAAGTGGAGATGCCTGCCTCATCCTGAGTGTCTCAGCAGGGAAAGGACTTTGAGTTGTGCAGAGTTGTCATTGGCATAGTAATGGTCAGAGTTGGATGTGATGGCAGAACCAAGCCGTCAACTGGAAAACCTCAGTGGAGGTGGTTTGTAGCGAAAACGGAGACACCCTCCATGATATCTGCAGTCAGGTAGGAGTCAGTCAGAGTGGCAAGGAGCTTCAGATGGTTGACAGTGTCAATGCCAGCACACGGGTCTAGGAGGATAAGGACTCAGGAGTGGGAAGCAGCTCTAGCAGCGTGGAGTGCTTCAATGACAGCAAGAAACATAATCTCAGCAGACTGGCCTGTGTTGAAGCTTGACTGGTTGGGCTCTCGTAGGCTATTCTGTGACATATTGAGAAAGATGTAGAGGGAGAGAGAAGCACATTCAGGTGTTTTGGAAAGAATTGAGGAGTGGTACAGGTGGTACGTTTCTAAAGAGGACTACCTTGACTTGACTTTAAAGCAGATGGTACACAGCCTGGTATCAGGGGGATTTTAATGATGGTAGACGGGAAGGGGAGCAGGGCTGGCCTGGAGGAGTGATGAAGAGATGTAACATCCCCAGCATCAGGAAAATTCATGGGCTTCAAAAGTTTTCCAGGCCTGGAAGACTTATGGAAAGTGGATCATGTGTATATAGTTTTGGAAATGCCAATGGAAATTTGTCTGGCTTGGCTGCTCGTTGAAATTCTCTTTTCGCCCTCTGGCTTGGGTGCAGGCTAAATATTTCCAACTTTTTGAATTTTAAAGAAATTCCACTTGTTGAATTGATTGAATTGGAATTGAGTACAACCCTGCTCTTCAAGACACAGCATGTTGGTACTGTCACATGACCACTAATCCTACATCAGAGCTCTTATTCTGGGAAATCTTTCTGAATGGGCCTTGGTTTGATGTAGCGGTGCCTGGAGACTGTATTGGCGGGTGGCCCCGGGAGCCCTCCAGGCAGGCAGGGAAGGACGCCGTGAGAGAGACACTGTCTCCACCTCCTGCACTGCCACCATGGCCAGGGAGCAGCCCAATGTGGGGGACCTCCTCCCTCTCCTGGAGACCTCCGACCTCCACCAACTAGAAGAGATCAGAGGCCTTATTAATGAGCACCTCAGCACTGGTAAGACCACCTGGCTTCCCTGGATGCCATCATAGTTTTGCTATCTCTGTCCTGCTTTTTGGTTAGGCTGGAGTAATGGTATTTTAACTTTGACCAGTGTAAGAACTTCTGAGTGTTTATCTCATCAGATATGCTGGCTTCCTTTTCAGCCTCTCGTTTGAGTGTTTGTGGTCTTATGAAACTTCTTCTTTTAACCTAGCTCCCCTGCCACTGAAAGTTGCTGAAATAATATTACCCTTTCATTCAAGAGCTAATCTGTTCTGTCTTCTTTGAAGAGCGAGGGTCCATGCTGCTGAATGGACTGGTGGACTACTTTTTGGAAACAAACTCTGCCCAGGCCATGCATATCCTCTCCTCAGTAAGAGAGCCACATGACAAGGTGAGAAAAACAATGTATCATCTTAAAGGAACAATCCACCCTAAAACACTTCAACACTGTTGGGTAACAGCTACTGGTGATGTACCCATGTAGACCATTTTACACCAATGTTCAACATTCATACAAGGTATACCAATCTCTCCACCGACAGTAGCCTCAATAGTCCATAATGCAATGTGGCCACAAGACATGTTGCTTTTTGAGTAAGGGATGTGACTCTTAGTTTTTCTCGACTGGAAACTCTTACTCTCTTCACTATCGCTACCGTTGTTGCTCTCTACACCTACACATATAACTCACAGCAGAAAGCAACAAGTTCACGCCTTCTGGAAATGTAGGAAATCACTAACTGCAGTAGAAAGTAGACGAGGCAGGTTGAGGGAAAGTGGATACAAAATTTGGCCACCTACTACTCTTCACTTTGTTGCCATGCAGCTCAAACACACACAGGTAGAGGAATGTGAATGTATACTCTACTGTCAGTAGACTGTGTATAGTATACCATCCTTAGCATGTCTTGCATTCTGATTCCCATTACAATCACCTCCTGCACCAAACTGCATTATGATCCAATGATTTGCTCCAAGCTTGATCTACTATCTTGAGCTAACTTTCACTTTTTTTTTTTCTCACAGCACCTTCTGGACAAGATGAACGAGTGTATGACCAAACAGGCCTGTCGACTGCCCACCCTCACCCTGCTTGGTCACGTAGTCCGCAAGCAGCCGTCCTGGATCCACAAGATCGCCCGATATCCTCTACTGCTGTCGCTGCTCAAATGCCTAAAGGTAAGATCCAAATATGAGTCCGTGAACAGAGAGGTCTCCTGGGCAAGGGGTGGAGAGCTGGCTGGATGGATGGATGAAGCTTAGACATCTCTCATCAAGCAATTTACAAATAGCTTACCCTCTCAATATATAATATGAAGTCTATCATGATTTGAATCAAATGAATACAGAAACAAAGAACATTTTGCACACAGAAATGTATTATTATTTTTGTTGTTGTTGTTGTTGCTATGACAATCATTCCTATAAAAAGAGCTCACACTTGGAATTAAGATAATCTGGTGCATTAAATTCTAATGAACATCAACAACTGTTTTGATTTCCTTGATGTGATGTCGTCAAGAAACAACTTCTCCTCAGAAAGGGAGACTGACTTTGTGGAATCATCACTGTTTGAAATTTATCTTCAAACATCTCAAGCTGTCATTTCTATCTCTATCACTATCTTACTGTGTCTTATACTTTAATACCTTCTTCTCCTGCTCTTCTGGCAGACGGATACAGACGTAGTGGTCCTGATAACTGGAGTGCTGGTGCTGATCACTCTGCTACCCATGATCCCCCAGGCTGGAAAACAACACCTGTGGGAGTTTTTTGACATCTTCGGCCGCCTGGCATCCTGGAACCTGAAGAATCCCGGTAGGAAATACCTGTTATGTCCCAAACATGTCAATAAGACATGTTGTCATGTGGAAGGTTTTTAAGTTTGTTTTAAATCGGTTGACCTCAACTTGCTGACGAAATGCTCAGCAAGACTTTGAGGAGGCAGAGAGCCTTGCCATGGTCCAGCTTGGTAGAGCTGGCTGTCAGTCATTCTTTCTTAGCACTGAGAGTAAGATTAAGACTGAGATAAATATATTGGACAGAAGGAATTATGCTGCCACAATGAAAAACGTTTCATGCACTACCATTGGCAATAGGTGAGTAAGCACATCAGTCATCAAGCACACACTAACATGTATTTACTATGTTTGGATAAAATGTGATTCATTTACACATTGCTAGGCAGCTATGTCAGTTTCCAATTATTTCATAAGATATTGTACATTATCTTCATAAAATGCAAGGTTGCCAACTATCTTGGCCAGAACTGTATATGTGATGTTTAAAGGCAACTTCAAAACACTGTTGGATTCAGTATACTTTTTTTCAGAATTAAAAAAAACAGTACAACTGTCTTTTGCGTGCCAAAATTTCGCTGAAATTTCAAGGATCAACGATGCTTTTGACTGCATGTATGCACGGAATGCTCTTGCCTTTCAGCTTCCTGTGTTCTGCTGTTTTCAACCCTGTCTGTTGTCACGACAAAAGCGTAGCCACATTGTAGAGGTAGTAATAAAAACACGCTAAGTAAGAGTTTGAATCCTAGCCTGCAGTTATCCACATATCAAAAACATTTTTCTACAGTTCTTTTAGCCAGTTCAGCAACTTAAGAACGCACCTTTGCAACTTCCAAACTTCGACTTGCTGGACCCTCATACCCAACATCGACCGAAGTTTAGCCAGGCATTAACTTAGGGGCACCAATTATCAGATTGTGTTTGTTGCGTTCATCTTTTAAATTCTTGTCACATGACGACATACACCTGTAACTTTCTAACATGGAGTTTTTGGTGGTGATTCGTCCATTTTCACAACACTCGCCTCTCACATACATATACTACCATTCCACTACCAAAACAGAGATCTCGACAAACCCAGAGCATTTTTTGCCCCCTTATCCCACAATGATAATGGTTTCTGCCCGACCTTTCTCCTGCACTGGCTCAGCGCTGTGGAGAAAGGTCTGGCCAGGTGAGACTACTCCAGTTGTAATACTGCCTGCTACTTTGCTGCGATCAGAGTAGGCTGCGTCTATTGATACATGTGTGGCTCATAACTGTTTCTGGTCATGCTAGCAGGGAAATGATTGTCATTGTTAGGATTATGCTGTAACCTTTTGAAGTGATGAATTATATATCATGATGTGTGTGTGTGTATTTATCTGTGTATATAATATACATACCTATATGTATTTTGCCACCTTCAGGGCATGTTTCAGAGGTATACTTGATCCACTTGCACGCCAGTGTCTACTCACTCTTCCACCGCCTCTACGGCATGTACCCTTGCAACTTTGTGTCCTATCTGCGCTCCCACTACAGCATGAAGGAAAACATGGAGACTTTTGAGGAGGTAGTGAAGGTGAGGATATTATCGCTGCTGCTTAGTACTGTTGCTCCTCGCCAGATTTTAAGTGTTGCAGAATGATTGATAATATGACTTTTGTGTCCAACCCTCATATTCAGCCGATGCTTGAACACGTTCGTATACACCCGGAATTGGTGACAGGAACCAAGGACCATGAGCTTGACCCCACCAGGTAAGTCTCTCGCTCGTCTACCTGGCAAAAGGAAAGGGGAGGATTAATCTGCTTTTCCAAACGCGCTATATCACTTTGATTGATAGTCCCATCCTTTTGATGCAGGTGGAAAAAGTTTGAAATCCATGACATCGTCATCGAATGTGCCAAAGTGTCTCTAGACCCCAAGGAAGCCTCGTGTGAGGAGGGCTATGCCACCATGCCTGAGAACTTCTACCCCCACCTCCACCTCCGGCCCCAGGACTGCACATCCAGCCCCTACACAGACTTCCACAGTAGTTATGGTCAGAAACTGTTTTGGTGATTATAAATATAGCATCCATAGAGCTTCACGGGAACCCCTTCAAAAAGGGCCCATGATTAATGAATCATTCAAAACAAGAGAATGCTATTGATTGTATTTGTATTAGTCAATGTTTCCTGCTCATGAAACACAAGCTACAACATGAAGATCACAGTGATGAATTGGCAGGCAGCAAAAACATGACTGTTTTTGCAGTCATTGATAAAAACAGGATGTGGTTTTGTCTCCTTGGATGTCAGTCAATTTACTCTGACAATTAAAAACCATCATAGTAACCCAGAGTAAACCGCAGGTGATATAAAAGATGGATGGATTCGGATGGAATGCTGTAGTCTGAGTATCATCTTGTTTGTGGGCTCCGCGGCGTTCCTAGCTCCACCACCCAAGAGATAGGAACGTGGCGGAGGCCAGAAACAGGACGATACTTAGGCTAGGAATGATGAAAGATGGTGTATGATTGGAGTCTGTAGACCTTATGTTGATGAACGTGTAACGTCCACTCACACTATGATATCTCATGGATCACATTTTGTTGCATGTATATTTTAGGCATTTAGCTCATGCTCTTATTTACAACAACGTACAATGGCTATGTTTAAATGCACAGAGTAACCTGACTATTGGCCATACTTCAGTCTTATTTCAGTCTGCAATGTCTTATTTTAGTTACATTACATTACATTCCAGGCATTTAGCAGACGCTTTTATCCAAAGCGACTTACAATAAGTGCATTCAACATAGGTAGGCAGAAGAACTACTAGTCACTAGAAATCCTAAGTGCATTTCCTTCCTAAACAAGCATCTAAGAGCAGAACCAGTGTTAAGGTAAAAGTGCAATAAGTTAGCTACCTACTTTTTATTTTAACAAATGACAAATAAGTGAAGCAAATAATCAAGAGCTAAGACACGCTGAGTTACGCGATGTAGTATCTCTGTTGCCATAAATAAACCATAACAGAATATCCCTGTCTGCCTGTGGTGACCCTTCCATAGCTGGAACAGTACGTCCATAAAAAAGTATGAAAAAGTGCTACCCTCTTTGAATGATCTATAGTAGGTTACACCTAATACAGGGGAAAGAAATGATCATCTTAATAGTAATAGTATGCTACTGTAATGCAGCAGTATGATGCTACTTTTTAAAGAAAGAATGAATGGCTGTTCAGTGCATCAACCTGAAGGTTGTTCAGGCCGTTTCTTTCTTTCTCGTCAACAGGAAGCTCTTCTTCGACCCCTTTCTCGACCCCACGGCAGCCGCTACCCCCACCCCTATCCTTGCCCCCCTTCTCAGGGACACAGTCCACCTACCGTAGCCCACAGACCTCTAGACACCAGGTGAGATCATCCATCATAAAGTCAAAAGCAGTTCTTTAATTGGCAGTTAGAAACATGTTCAGAAACAAATTTGCAGAGGGCAGTACTAGAGTGTAGTTGTCTTTTCTACTCACTGCTTGTTGTGCACAGTGTGTTGTTTACGCTTTATGTACCAACCACGTCAAAGTTCAACCCCTCCATCAGGCAATGATTACCCCCCCCC
>OOFE01001624.1:89109-101139 GCA_900323365.1 Monocentris japonica | reverse complement strand
GCTGACAGGAGTGGCACCCGGTGTGGTCTTCTGCTGCTGTAGCCCATCTGCTTCAAGGTTCGACGTGTTGTGCGTTCAGAGATGGTATTCTGCATACCTTGGTTGTAACGAGTGGTTATTTGAGTCACTGTTGACTTTCTATCATCTCGAACCAGTCTGCCCATTCTCCTCTGACCTCTGACATCAACAAGGCATTTTTGTCCAAATTATGATAATTACTGGATATTTTCTCTTTTTCGGACCATTCTCTGTAAACCCTAGAGATGGTTGTGCGTGAAAATCCCAGTAGATCAGCAGTTTCTGAAATACTCAGATCAGCCCGTCTGGCACCAACAACCATGCCACGTTCAAAGTCACTTAAATCCCCTTTCTTCCCCATTCTGATGCTCGGTTTGAACTTCAGAAAGTTGTCTTGACCACGTCTACATGCCTAAATGCATTGAGTTGCGGCCATGTGATTGGCTGATGAGCTATTTGTGTTAACAAGCAATTGAACAGGTGTACCTAATAAAGTGGCCGGTGAGTGTATATTGTGTGTAGATGAGAATAAATATCCTACTCAGTGTTCTCTCTCTCTCACTCACACACACATTCACACACTCACACACGGGTTAACTTACTGATTTCAACCACATCCATAAGCTTGGCAGTCCAAGCTCTGCCAAGTCCAGCCCATTTTGGGGCCAGTCACCCTGAAAGAGCATAGTATGTTCATAATGATTAGTTAAATTATGATGAATGATTCAAACTTATTTTTTCAGTGTTTTATACAAGTAACTGACTGATATTCAATCATTTTGAAAGCATAAATATTTTGTCAACAGAGGGACAGGCAGTATTTCAAGTCATGATGGTGTTTTTTTTACCTTTTCTGTTAACTCCAGATTCCTTGCCCTCTGCTCAAGCCATCTCGCCAGTATTTTCTATGGTTACATTATGAGAGAGCCCTTTTACCACTGACAACATAGTACCACAAAATGAAGGTACAGTAAGTGATATCATTATGTGCCATTTTCTGTCTGAGAATATGTGAGCATCTTACCTGTCCTCTGGGTACCACTCTCCTCACACAAGGAACAATGATGGTCCTAAACCAAGGACAGAGGTCTTGGGATGGCAGATCCTCTGGGATGGCACTGAGCAGAGCTTCAAGCCCACCCTCATCAAGCTTCTCTGCAATCTGTCCCTGGCACAAAACCCAAGAGAGACGTCAGTGAACAACATCACAATATTTCTCACAGAACTTTGGTATGTTTGGTGATTGTCACTAGTCCTATTGTGCTTCCACCATGTTAGTATGTCCTGTTACTGTGCAGGTTTCTGATAGGTCTATGCGCCAATGCATCCACCATGACATACTGTATACTCCTATATTTATTCTGCTTGGCGAATGAAGTGATTCTGATTGAATTACTTGTGTTACCTCATGTCTGAGCCAAAGGAGTTGTGCACCCTTCAGGTCTCCTTCTCTTAGCTGGGTCAGGATGTCTCCTATATTGTCTGTGCTGTTCAGAAACTCAATCCAGGCAATGCCACTGAGGATAACAGAACAAGATACTAAATCATACAGTGGTGCACATTATGAACTAATGGCAAGATGCCAATTTATGATAAAATACAAAAGCATGAACATTGCCACATTTGAATTTACTTGAACTTTTCCTGGCCGTAAAGGCTGCAGAAGGTTGCCAGTCTGGCCAAGGCCTCCTGGATATGTAAGGAGGAGTATCGTGTTGCAGCATGGTTCAGCATCTTTTCTGCTGTCTCGAAGGTGGGCCACGGAGCCTTGAGGCAATATTCCACCACATACTGCTCGTCCTAAGCAACACACAAAATGTCCTCCTCTATCAGTAAAGGGTGGAAAGAGTTTCACCCAATAATAAGTAATAAGTAAATGTAGATTCCATTACATACTGTGCAGAACAAAACATCATTATTGTTCCTCTGTATGTTGATCTTTTTTTATAGTACCGGATTTGTGAGCCACCCCTAAATACCTTTGCTCACCTAAATTATCCAAGCCTCTCTACCTTGTCCTTTCATGCCGATTCTGAAGAACAATGTTGTGACTCACCATGATCTTCATCAGATTGGTCTTGGCCTCCTCCACAAGGTCAGACCACACATCCTGTCCATAGCCACCCACTGATGCAGAAGCCAGCTGCTCCAGCACAAAGTCGAGCTTTACCTTGTAAACAAGCTGAGCAGAAAGTTGGATTGTTAGTTGTGTATACCCCCAATGAAGAGGTCGGTCCTGCCGTCAATAGTCACATACATTATAATTTCTCTTACAAGACAGAGAGACACTAACCTCTAAATCCAGCTCAAATGTTATGGCAAACTTTTCAGCCTCTTCAAACATGTGTTTGTGGAGAAGTCTGCTAAGTCTGAGAATAGTAAACAGTACAATTAGCCAAATGATATTGATGGCACACTCTTATAACTCCATGTACTGCAATTAGTGCAGGAATGTATCCAATTAAAACCAGTTACCTGTTCTCTGGCAAAGCCTCTGTGAAGCATCTCACGACAACAGAAGATATAGGCTCTCTTGCGCTACTTGAAGAAGAAGAAAAAAAGTCCCCTGCTTGGGTAAAATTTCTAAATATTCACCACATGACTTATGACTCAATGTTATAATGATCTTACATCGTACCTTTCTGGGTTCTCAGAAATCCCCTCAACTAAATAAATAGAATCCTGAAATAAGGGGGGAAAAAAACAGTTGACGTAAAAGTAGAGAAAAGTTAACAGCTATCGATAGCAATAAAGATTTCATATTATGGCCCAATAGTTTCATTATTGTGAATGGTTTACCATGCTTATTCTTGTCTGGACAAGGCAGGAGGTTGAGGAGATGTCCAGAGAGTAGCAAACAGTCATGGAGGGCAGAAAACGTACTTGGAGTGTACTGATCTGAACAAATAAAACCAGTATGGCAAGTTAAGAATAGGACCTAAATTGATCTACATCATATTTGACTCAAAAGCCATAAGTCAGGCTACCTGGCTCCGGTCTTGGTTTGTCACTGTAATCATCTTCATGCTGCCGTTTTCTTGGCTGTAATATACACAGTTGAGGTTACATATAAAAGCATTGATTAAATCAGCCATGTCAGACAATATTTTTTACAGCTATATCACAAAACTGTAATACATACGCTGCCATGCAGGCAGAGTCGCATTCTGTGGTGAGTTGAAAGTCATGAATGGCAAGATCAGGCCAGCAGTAAATCATGACAAGGAAATGCAGGTCCCAAAGACTCAGAACATCCTGAGACCAAGGACAATACAGAGCAATCCACATGTAACCTTCAAGCATTTTATGACACAACCACATACACAAACACATCAAACAACTAATTCTGACACTTTTGAACTCACCTCAGTGTCTAAAATATACATAAGATTTTCCACCACCAAGATCTTCCTCACACCTGTCAAGCAGAAGGAAGAGAAATACTATGTTTTAACACTACCGGAAGGTACTCCAAAAGGCACTTTGAACCTTTTACTAGTTTAGTCTTTTAGCTGTCTTGTATTACTGCATGTTTCACATTTATATGATCTAGACTATTCTATAAAACATTGGCTTGCACAGTTTCTGATAGTTTAGTTTATTGTCCTCTAGACCTGTACATATGTCTGTACCTCCATCCAGATATGTTCTCTTTATGATTGTGATACTGAGATCAGACAATGCACATGCACCTTGCATACTGTCAATTTCCTGGACATATGGTACCTCCATCTGGGGTTTTTGATAAAAGGGACAGCAATTGAATTGAATATATCTGATATATATTCAAACCTCTTATGCAATAGCTAACACTGTGACAGTAAATTTGATATATTTTGACTTGAGCCTATAAAGTCATCAATTAGGCTACCTATTTTAAAGGTGAATTTTAAAATAGCTGGAAGATAAGGTATAATAAATGTGATCCAAAGAAGTACATTGTGCAAAAGTCTTAGGCACCCTAGATTTTTTTCATATAAATTTAGTCTTACATTTTTTTTGTTTTCTGCATTAGTGTTTTATATTACTGCTCTTTATAGTAAATGTTTTGATATTTAGATCATTTGATCATTTAATTATTTTTGAAAGCATCTTCGCCTTACGGATTTTGTTTTTTTGCCTCAGACTTTTGCACAGTACTGTATATACATAAATGAAGCAAGAGCTTACCTGGGATTAAGCTACTGTCAAGAGAGTGAGCAAGGCACATAATACCCTGACAAGGGTCCATTGTCCAGTGGGTTAGAACATTTCTTTTATCACCCTGTAAAAAAATGATAATGTTGTGATAAACTACCTCACTTGAAAAGAAATGTTGCTCTTGCTCCTATGCATTAAGAGTAATTACCATTTGTTAGAACATTTCATTTACAACAATAACCCTGAAGCCTGTTTCAAAAGTTTTGTAGTAATGGTGATTTTTTTCCAGGAAAGAGTTGGCAGTCCACCCTTTTTAAAATCCTAATTCATAATCTCACACCTTTCACCATCTTTGATGTGTCTGTTTGAAGGCATTTTACTCACAAACTGTGAGTTTGCACCTGACTGCACCTTGCACATGATTTTCTCAGCAAGGCCTCCCTTCAAGAATCTATATGTATAAATATATGCTTTAGTCTCAAAATATTGCAGATTGGTGCTTCATGTTTTCTTATTAGTTTGAGAAGTGAAATGAGACAAGAAAACAAGGAAGAGAGACATGCAACAACATAGCATGAGCCAGGATTGAAATAATGTAATATGTGCAATAACTGAATTACCAAGGTCCGTGAGCACTTTGATTTTGTTTTGTCCTTTACATGTGCATTCATTCACAGGAATCATTGTAGCATACCAATAACTACACTTGGTAAGCAAAAAAAACCATTCTTCTAAGGACACATACCCCAATCAATAAGTGGATGTCACGGCTCAGACTGAACGTCACTGCTGTATTGCAACCCTCCTCATGGAAGTCCTTGGTGGAGCAGAAGTCTATCTTGATGAGAGACTGGAGCTGAAAGGAGGTACCATTTTATCAGGTTTCTGCTGTTCATAAACAAAATTTCCCATTGCTTTAAAAAGAAAACTGTCTTCATTTACCTCTTTCAAAGCGCCCACATCCATTTTGTCAATGGCTATGAAGATGAAAGATAAAGGAAAGTTGAACTTGGACGACAAAACAGTTCTTATGTAAGTCAAAATTCTTTGCAAATAATATCTTGATACCTGTCTGGATCTTCACCAAAGCAAGGTGTGTGATGTGGAAAAAACCATCCTTTACAAGAAGGAACACATGGTACATCCCTGCCAACAAGGAAAATAAATTCAACCCTTCACCACCGCTTTGTGGCAACAACATGCCATCACTTGACCAAATTCTCAAAACATTCAGTCCAAGCAGAGATTCCTTCATGTTTCCAGTACAGTTTATAGCTTCCATTCTGAAAACAGATGCTTCTCATATCTATGTATATATCTTACCCAAGGATGTCTTATCCTCCTCTATGATGAGTTGGCGATATGTTTTCTTATTTCCATTGGAAGGGTTCTCTACCAAAGCCTGCGAGACATATTAATCAACATATTACTGTGAGTAGCTGTAACAGTTCATGCGGCTCTAACGCACATGAGTTGTCAAGGTTATTATGGCTAGTGCTATTGTCTGTAGTGGAGTATTATACTTTAACTGTTGACAGTGAATTAAGACAGGTACTGTATAACAATGCAAGGTACAGTATATGAGTTGTGAAGCGCTGTAGGTTGAAAAAAACTCATACCCTGGTCAGAAGGATCCTCTTTTGTGGAACATAAATCAAATGGAGGTTTCCGTTTCTTTCACAGACCACCAAAAACTGTCCTTCCAGACATACATCTATGGTATCCACATCAGTTTCTGAAAAATTAATCTTACCATTAATAATCAAATATACTTGCTGTGACAGGTCAAACTGTATTACACCGGATAAACATTATGAAAATTGTTCTCTCCATACAATGATTTCTTTTCACTAACATTTTTGAGATAAGCCTTTGTGAGCTTAATTGCTCACAGCTATAGAATGCTAGCTATAGAACATATTTTGTATAGGTTTTAAATTTAGAATATATGTAGCATAGAGAGAAAGTGTATATAAATATAACAACATGTATAGTCTACTTTTCATGGTATGGTATGCACTATGGCCGAACAAGAAACATCCATACATCATACATCAATATGTGTATAACAACATATTCCTAAACAAACTCAGTTGTCACAGCACACTACCGTTTTGCCCACGCTTTACAAAGTTTGCCAGACAAAATTCACCTTTTAATTTCTAACCAAAACAAATTATCAGAAAAAAAAAAATCACTTTGCAATAACACAAAAGAACAACAAATTAATTGAATTTACAGTTCCTCCCAATCACATATCAGACAGGTTCTGTCCTCTTCTAGTGTACCACTGAACCTTTCTATTTCTATAGCTAATTGCAATGTACTTGACCTTAACTGTGCAGAGATGTCTCTGAATCAATCTGACCTGGACTCATTATTGTACCGTTATTGAACTTTTAAATGATCCTCATTTGGATGCAGTGATAGAAGCTGAAATAATAAACTGCATTAAGCTGAAACAATGAACATCAAAGAAGAGTTTACCGAAATCAAGATGCAGCAAGATTGTCTGATAGTTCTGGTCAAACAGGATAACTGTTCTGTCAGCAACGACAATGCTCCAGTTTGAACCACTGGAGGAATAGAGATGGGGATCTGACTGCACCTGCAAGGACGAACATTCCCATAAGATCAGGAGCTGTGATGATATATTATTTAACTATCCCTCCATTAATGTTTCTGATTTAGCAGAGGAGAAAAGACTAACATTCATTACCTTATGGGCAGTGGAGATTTTGAGCAATGTATCCACTTGATACAAGCCACTACCATTTTCCTCCTTTGAAACATTGCAGAAACGAACAGTGTTTGTGTCCTCGTTGGTTAGAAGTTCAACGTCGTTCCACATTGCCATTCCTTGCAGCCTGATGCAAGAAATATGGTCAATATCTTCAGCTGCAAATGCTTGATAAAGTTAACAGATCTGTTACTTGATAGTTAGATAGCACAACTGAGCTAACGTTAACGTGTATGCGCTATGCTAACGTTTTCTGGTAAATCAGCACGCTGCTGTGTTATAACACCGACAAAAATATAACAGACGATTTGCTAATATCTCACAACACTGGCATGTTATTTTACAGACTTGGTCAGTTACTCACCGGTCTGACGAAAAGAGACAATTAGTCAGACCCTACAAGGATCAATATCCCACTTCCTAGACTGACATCCAAGTACAACTCGGACTCGGGATTTAGAATTTGGCGGGTTATGTTGCTTGTGTTCCAGTCCAGAAGCACAAACCCTGCGAGGCGGGGCCAAGCAGGAAAATGCGGAAGTCGGAGACACATATGGCGTTGCCAGGTTGGATATCATTCCGCCTAGTTTGGCTACCTTGAAATGCATCTCATTAAGCAGAAATTCATTTTTGCATTCATCCCTCATACTAATTACAGATCTTAAGCGTATTGAATCGGATGAAGGGGGTGTTACGCGAAAAAAAAAAAAAACGTTGCCTGCACTCTTCCCCTTGTTAAAGTTTAGCAAATCTGTTAATGCCGTATAGTCATGATCACTGTGATAAAAATTCACAACCCGCTTTGGTACACGGGATGAGGGGGTATTCAGAGCTATCTCAAAAAATAATAAAATGAAACTGAATTGGCTCAGACATGTTGACATAACATTACAGTGCTGTAGCTTAGCAGGTCTGTGGAACAACTTTAGATGGAGATTTCCTGATGTAGCGGATACTCAAGGTAAGGTCTGGCAACCAAGACCAAATTAGCTACACAACGGCTAGCCAGCAACCTTTCCGTGTACATTTGCACAACGAACAGACCCGCAGTTCCACATATAGCGTTTGCTTCCAGATTATGTCGGTGAGTAACTTTACAGGAAAAAAATCGAAATATACACGAATATAACATTATATAAATAACCTTAATGTAAGTTCGTGATTCTATTCAGATGTCAAGATGGCGCCTAACCTAACTTGTCTGTAAGTGTGAGTAAGGTTAACGTTAGCTTAGCGGCCTAGCTAATGCTATTCTGATTGAACCAGCGATGGTGGAAGACTTGGTTAGCATGTTAGCTAACTAGCTGTTAGCTTATTTGTTTGACCAACGGTTCCCACTATTCTGGTGATACATTTATATTGACAAAGTAAAATCATTTCACCAAGGTTAATTCACCGATGGCGTATTATGCATTAAGTGTTGGATGAGGGTGACATAATCAGTAACGTATTAAGGTAATCT
This sequence comes from Monocentris japonica, assembly GCA_900323365.1. Taxonomy (NCBI): domain Eukaryota; kingdom Metazoa; phylum Chordata; class Actinopteri; order Trachichthyiformes; family Monocentridae; genus Monocentris; species Monocentris japonica. Next base: position 92,779 of record OOFE01001624.1, on the reverse strand, counting down.
CAGTAATAGCTAGCTAGTAACGTTAGGTGGTAACGTTAAGCGTTGTGTTATTGCAGTAATTTACACCACCAATTATCAACTTTGAAAATCGGTATTTTGTTTTTGTCTGTATGTAAGTTATAGCAACTTCTAGCCCATGGAAACTATAGCTACACTAATATTAGTAGCATGTACAGACTGTTGGGGCAATGTATTGCACACATTGTGTTGCGGCATTATCACAACAGTCTCTACTAGACTCCGTTGATTGAACCGAGACAACTATTAGAATTTATAGAACTTATAGAAATTTATATAACTATTATTTGCTATTATTAGCTAAGCTAATCTAATCATTATTTTTGACACTATGCAGATTCACAGATCATTTGGATCTATCTGTGCATTTTGTGACAATTTTCAGCTTTTGTGGCCATTTACAATGATATCAGTGATGTATTAAGTCAAGAGATACCATTGAGCAGAAGCAGTGCTACTGCTTGACTTAACTGCTGATGTGATGTCTGATGTCCATTTGTTTCAGGCAAGTGACGACGACTCCATTGAGTTCAACAGAACAGGCTCCCCAGTTCATCATAGAAAAAAACACAGCATGGAGTCATCCAAATCTCCCAGAAGCTCCAAACACCACCATTCACGTTCAAGGTCACGCTCCAGGGACCGAAAACGTTAGTATTTAGTTACAATACATGTACAATTGTCATCCAGAAAATGCCTGAAGAATTAGCAATATTTGTGTCCTAAAGCATTATTGTCTGCCTCTCCCTTTTTGTATCAGTATACTCTCCAAAGTCAGTTGTTAAAAATGGATTGTTTTCAAATGTTCTGCCTTCTATGCTTACAGGTGACAGGAAGCACAGACGAAGTCGCAGCAGGAGCAAAGAGGTAATTAATTATTTCATTTCTATGATCTAAAGCACATTTAATGTAATCTCAAATGCCTGTAGTTTAAATTTTTTTGTTAGTTTTAGGTTGCGGTAAGTATGTATAATCAGGTCAAATATGTAATCTAAGTCAGAGTTAAAAAACCACGTTTCCAGACGGACATGAGCTTACTCACATGGAATGGGGCCCTTTTTTGTCCTCCCTATGTTGACATGTCTCAAAGGGACCTTTCATCCTTGGATATCTGTCACTGTTTGTAACCATATTATATGGTGAAGAGTAGATTTTTTTTCTTTATTTTTTTTGTTAAATCCTGTGTGTAGATCACATGATAACATTTCTACAATAAATCATACTCAGCGTGCTAATGCACGAAGAGACTGAACAGAAGACGCTGCTGACATAGCAAAATAATATGCCTACTACTGGGACAGGTAACTATCTGCCATTCAAACTCCTATTTGCCTTACAGAAATAAGTAAAAAAAAAAAAATGGAATTAACTCTTGCATCTTTTACAGCTAGAGATGGGCATAATTAATCAATCTTTCAATTTATCCAAACAGACATTTAGCTCACCTTCAATCTAATGGATGTTTTTTATAGCCTAGGTAATGATACAATTACGCCTGTCACATTTGTCTCTAATTCTACCATTTTTTTTTTTATCACCTTGCTTTATTTGGCACAAGGTTAACTAATTTCTCCATATTTCGGAGCAACTATTACTGTTGGCTTCATTGAGGCCTACACCCTCCCCTTTAGTGTAGTGTCAGGCCATAGTAATGAATAACAGGTTCTCTAGTACACTTATGCAGAGAAGTAGAACTTGTGGCATAAGCAGATAAAATTGACAATAAATTTCACTTTCATTTTAGGCCTTTTTTCATTGCCACTTAGGCAGTTAATCAGTGTTTCATTTTAATTTATCTGTTGTATGAAGTAGACATTTTACTTAGACTTCTTAATTAGCTAATTTGATCAGTAACATCATAAAGTAATTACTCTGTTAATATTAAGTTATGTTTTTGGTGACATGAGGGGATTCTAAAGGAGCCTTTGACCTGCATTTTGGGAGTATGCAGGTTTTCACTCCAACCAAAGACTACAGCAGGTGATTGCACTGATTAGTCCCTCCTCTCTGGCTGAAGGTGTGTTAATCAGTGAAATCACCTGGTGTAGTCTTTGGTTGGAGTGAAAACCTATGGAGGGCCGAGACGTAGGACATCTTTAAGTATTTTGCTTGATTAATGCAAATGCTTGGATATAGCTAGTTTAGGACAACAGTTTCATCCAACTAAGCTCTGAGAGATGTGACTGGATATTTATTTGAGCTTTTCTTTTTTTTAAATTAAGTGGCCCTTTATTAAAGGTTGAAGCAATACCAAAAGCGGTGACGTCTTCTACACATTCATTAGGATAATACTATAATACTTTGTTTGCCTTTTAACATCAATCGATGACAAAACAAATAGATTATTGGCTGGATGCATTTCTTACTTTCCAAATTAATACTTTAGTGCTGTCATAGCAGGCCGAACACAGAAATGCCCACTTATAATCATGTCTTTCTGTACATGTTATGGAAATGGATCTTGAATGACAAGGTTTGTTTCAAATTTTTTACGTATCTTCTGCTGTAAGTCATGGTACTAACTCTTTTTGTTGCACTATTTTCCTGAAAGAGACAACTTCTTCTTAAAACAGGCACGAAAGAGGGACTCTGAGAAGCCATCAAAGTCTCACAAAAAAATGGACGAGCAGTATGAGCAGATGGAGAGGGGTAAGGAGAGGCTTTCAGCAGAGAATGGAGAGGAGCGATACCGACGCAAAGACGGGAAGCCCTCCAGGGGACGGAGCCACTCTAGGTCACACTCACGGGAGAGGTGAGTCTAGTCATCAACCTACCTGAGGAAATGTGTTAAGCTGTAACTTCTTTCAAGATGTAAAACAAAAGTCATTGTGGTCTGATGTGGTTTCTGAATTTGCTGAGTCTGCCTTAATGACACTATGGGCTTACGGACTCAGAAGCACAAGTCTTAGAGCAATAGCTAACAATAGCTGATTGCTTTGTTTGTTTTTATTTTGTGCTACACAAATATCAGTAGTAGTAATAATAGTCTGGCTCACATACTACTCAACACCCTTGATATAGGCCTTCTATTACTATCATTTTAGCAGGGTATAATTATGTTGCCTCTGAATTATGTTGTCATTTTCCTTGATTCCTGTTAATGGATTTCCTTCATTTTAGGCGACATCATAGCAGAAGTAGGGACAAACGGCGATCACGTAGCCGGGACAAGAAGAAGAAGGCAAGGTCTCGTTCAGGTTCAAGGACCAAACATCGGCACCGTAGCAGAAGCCGCAGTAAAAGCAGGTGGGCTTGCTTAACATTCCACCATTTCTTGTGGGATGAAATTATTTTTTTTCCCTGCACTTGTCCTGTATGCATGCCTTTCTGTCAGCAACTAACAATATGCCTGTTAAATTGTTTTGGGGTGTTTCTTCAGGGAGAAAAAGAAGAGGACTGAGAAAGTGCGCAGAAAGAGTCGAAGTAGGTCTGTTAGTCCACCCGCCTTCCGGGGCAGAAACACAGCTATGGATGCACAAGAGGCCCTGGCCAGAAGGTACGACAACAATGTAGAGGAACTGTGAGTCTTAAGCTTTAATCCCATTTATCTCCACTAAGTAAACTGCAATGAGCACATTCTGCTTTCAAACCTGAATGATTAATATGAGTGCTGTTCTCTGTAGTGACCGGCAGCAGGTGTGTGTTTTTTAAA
>OOFE01001624.1:70726-89089 GCA_900323365.1 Monocentris japonica | reverse complement strand
TGTGTTTTTTAAAAAAAAAAAAAAAAAACTTCAGTTCAGTTGTCAAGGTGGCTGGCAAGGTGATAGGTGCCTCCCTTAACGGGTCTCTTTGACCAGCATGTTCTGTGTAAGGCCAGGTCAGTGTTGGACTGTAGAGACCGTCCATTTCATTCACAGTTTCAGCCTCTCCTCTCAGTAGATATACCCTGTACCTGGTACCCTGGTTCAAGTGCAATAGGAGTAAAAACACATGTAACCTTGCACCTGAAACACACTTTTATGATGACCTTGTGTTGACTATTGTCTTATGTACTATAGTCTATGCTTTTGTATGTGTGGGTTTTGTAAAGTGTTTGTTTTATTATCTGACTCCAGACTGCAAGCCAAGTTACTGAACTGAAGAACTGAGCCCCTCATTCTGTTTCTTTCCAGATTGGAGAGAGCCAAGAAACTACAAGAGCAGAAGGAAAAGGAAATGTTAGAGAAACAGCAGCAGCAACAGGAGATAGCTGCAGGTGAGAAGGACTACTATTATCAGTTGTGCCAAGTTTTGTAAAGTTTCTATCATTTGAGTCTCGATGCAACCACTGACTGTCATCGATGCTGGCCTTTGTGTTTTGTTTCTAGTGGCTGCTCCTCTACTGTGTGATACAGTTGCTGCGGCTGCTGCAGCTGCTGCCACCAATCCTGTACTCAACGTGGCGGCCCTCCTGGCCTCTGGGACCCAGGTCACCCCCCAGATCGCCATGGCAGCGCAGATGGCAGCCCTTCAAGCCAAAACCCTAGCAGAGACTGGTATTGCTGTACCCAGCTACTACAACCCCTCTGCTGTAAACCCCATGAAGTTTGCAGAGCAGGAGAAAAAGAGGAAGATGCTATGGCAGGGAAAGAAGGAAGGGGTAAGATTTGAGTTGTTTGGTCCTCCTCATTCATTATGCTATGCATGCTCAACTTTTGTACTTTTTCTTCCCGTGTCTAAACAGGCTTTGCACATAATGTAATGACATGAGAACAGAGTGTTTCCATATATATGCTAATCATGCCAATTGATTTTCAATATTTTTGAAGGACAAGTCCCAGACAGCTGAGTTGTGGGAGAAGCTCAACTTTGGGAACAAGGACCAAAATGTTAAATTCCGCAAACTAATGGGTATTAAAGTATGTATATTTTGAGTATTTTTACATTAATCAGTTTACCATTTTGTTGAATCTTTGTTGAGTTACATTTGGATTTTCCAACCTGAAACTTTCCCAAGCTAATAAGGTTTGCTGTCTTCATAGGGAGAAGATGAGGGTGAAGCTTCAAAACCAATCAATGATGATGGTTTGAAGACTCTTCAGCAGCAAGAGGAGATGTTTAGGAATCTTGATGTTCAATATGAGATGGCCAGGTCTCAGACACACACCCAGAGGGGAATGGGCCTTGGCTTCTCGACCTCATTCTCACGTGGAATGGATGCCATCTAGTGCCAAACTTTGCGCTGTCTTGGCCTCTCAACTAATCATATAGGTCTACCAACTCACCGCTGGCCATCAAGCTTGCATGGATGTTGCTTTGGATCTGTAATTTATTTAGAAACAAAGATCTCACATCTTGGAACATTCTCATGTAAATAGCTAAATGCTGAGTTTGTCTCAGTGTTTATTAATCTGTACATCTTCACAAAATGATGCAGTTCAATGACTGATGTTGGTTAAACTTAGGTATTTGTTTGAAATATGTGATAGCTTTTTTTAAAAACTAAAATATATTGATATGTAATTGTTTTGAAATGGAACATAATGTAGGTCAAGTGAATATTTGTTTACATTCATTTACCAAGTGGCTTTATCTGAAGTCAGTATAGCATTAGAATCCTCAGTTTCATTTCTCCTGAATGGAAAAACAATAAAACAGTGGATTGTAATACTGATAAGTTGTCTTCAGAGTTGCCAAAACTTTCAAAAGTTCTTGAAATAAATTAATTTGTGTTAAGGTTTTTCTTACATCTCCAGGGTTAAAATTGTGTGTGCTACACCAGTTGCTATTCAAATGAAGAAAGGTCAACCTCATACATGAAGGAAAGAAATGCAGATTTATTAAACAATGCTGGGATTCTGGTGAGATTGCAATGTTGATGTCTTAAAGCCCTCTAGTACAACCCCTTTCCTATTGATAAACCTCATTTCTAAGATACCTGATTATTTCCACCAGTCAAAGACTCAGGTGTGCCAGGCGGGGCCAATCAACTCTTTGATTGGCAGAAATCAGCTGTCACTCCTCCGTTGCCTTTCAAACCAATGATTTACTTGCAAGCCTTGTTCATAATGTTCATATTGTATGTGAGGTCAGTGGACGGGGACTTTTATGGGGAACCCGTTCCTATTTGCATATAAGACTTGAGTACAGCACATGAGCCACACCAGTAATAAGGTTGTGGTTTGCAAACTCAAGGATAAGGAGCAGGATGGGGTACTCGCTGTGTCTCTTCTCCAGGGTGGACTCATCACTTAGGCCCATCCAATGCAGCAGCAGTGTTTGCATGGCGTCTGGGAACAGCTCTGTGGCTAATTCCTCTGCAGGTGGCAGGTCAGTGATTCGCTCAATATGCTGAACTTTGAAGCCCTCCACCTTCTGGCTGATGCTACTGTTGGCTGCATGGAACTGCTGGCCAAGCCAACGTCCTATAGAGTTCAATAGGGGACTTGAATATACAGAACCCCAATTCTTGGCCTCTAGCAGCGCTAACACAGTTTCAGTCACACCCCTTTCCTCCAGCTTCCCATTCATATACCGGTCAATGTTTTCCAGAAGCAACAAGATGATTTCCAGCTGGTCTGTGCAACCTTGACTCTTAGAAGACAGTCTTTCTTCCAAGCTGTGCAGTTTTTGTCTCAGGGTGGATAAAATGAGCTGGATGGGCTCTGTTTGGAAGCTGTCCTTGGGTAGAGAACAGTAATCATGATCTTCTGAGGTATCACCAGAGGGACCTGTGTCAATCCCACTTACACCCACCAGTTCCCTAGCAACTTGGCAATGTTGTAGGTGTGACATCAGTTTAACCTTTAATTCTTTATCATACATCTCAGTGATGCTATTGGATATTGCAGAGTCAAGCTGCACACTGAGGTTGTAACTCATTTTCAGAGGGCTGTCATTTATCTGGGATTTCCATACATCCTAGAGAGGGAATACACAACGGTATATCACATATCCTGGGATTCATTTAAACAAAGCAAATATCAAAGCTGCATGCAGAAATGTGAACTGTACCTGGAAGTTCTCTAGCACAGCAAGTTGTTCTTGTTTACTGTACATTTCAAAGGCTACTCGAAAAAGTCCTTGAATGCTGTAGAACCAGAGGCTGTTATTTGTAGTAGGTACCTTCAATCCATGGAACCGGAATGCTGTTACAAACAAAACAATACTATAAACACTGTTGTGTGTATGTGCAGCTATGTTAAGCCATTCCATTATTCATCTATTTATGGTATTACGTTGTCCCATAAATCAGATTACCTGAGGAGAAATGTATTTTTGTGGCCAATCCTTTCTTCGCAAACTTGGCATGGTATCTGGGATGGTTCTCTGTACGAATGTCTGTACTAGAGAAGACATCAGCTCCTAAATAAAGAGGAACCATTGGACCCTGAAATAGAAACAGAGCAGATGATAGAAATGACACCCCTCTTCAAGGTCCCACCTTCAGATATGGAGATAAAGAGTTTGAACATCTGTAGATTTCATATTAAATCCACAATCTGTGGCTCATCCAGGCTATGCCTGTGATGGCATATGCTATGTCATCTTTAAAATACTGGAAATTATGGTAATATTATGTGGGACACTGTTACATATTTGCAGCCGACACTAGAGAAGTGAAAGCAGGGAATGCTGCAGTGAGGCCACAGTACAAGCAAGTCAAATGTCAATGTTTCTTTAATTGATTTAATAAGGGAGATACATTATCGCATGGGGTTGTCATACAAAACACAGACATTATTTGCACAGGTGTTTTGGCATTGATGGTCAAAAGGTTTTATATGTTGCTTGGCTTAATTTTAATTTAATATTTTAATTTTATTGTCTCACTGAAGTGTGTCATGATATGGTCAACAGCACCATCTAGCGGACCGCCTGGGTTATGGGACAAGATCCCACGACTCTTCTAAATTGATGAGGAAAAAAAAATCTTTGAGTTTGGAATGGCACTTCACACTCACCTTGTTTGGACATTCAGTCAGTCGGAATGATGTTAGATTTGCCAAGTAAATAAAGCGAATTTTCCGCGAGCCTCCGTTCCAATGAGGTAACGTTAAATGGACAGTTGTGCAAGTTGACATTGTTGGCAACAAAGCCTCCTTCCCTGACCCAGCTGCTTTCAGTCCTGTAGGAAGACTGGAAAATGACCTGAACATTGAAATCAAAGACAAGAATCAACAAAGGGAAACCGGACTGGCTAACCAACAGTGAAACAGGCAGAACGCTCTCAGTTCACTCAAAGGGTGTATAAGCCCACAACGTTGTCTTACAGACGAAAACTGGCATCATGGTCAACTTGGTGACTCCTCGCCCTTACCTAACACTTAATTGCTGAAAAAAGTCTGTACAATTGAAAGGTCTTTGACATTGACTTGGTAAGTAAAGTACATGCATTTTATTAGCACTACATACAATATATTAATACCAAAATCTAAGCTTGAACATGTATGCTAGGACTCCAGACAGATTGGTCTGGAAGACGAGGAGGTATGTGTTTTTCCTTGTCTGCTACCTACAGAGTTGTCTGGCTTGAATTTATCAAAGTAGCTCATCTGGAGGCTATAACAGGAATGTCAAAGTATACCTTGAGTAACTTGTGAGAAACGGTTTGTTGTGAGATGTATTGTTTGACTGCTAGGAGTTAAAGAAGGTAACCTAGAAGCCTTGTTTACATGTCGCATTTCCTGGTTATGAACACGTGACACGACGGGGACCAACGAGTAACGTGCGTAGCTATTTTGACCTCTGAACTGACGTCCTGCCACAGACCTGGGTAAAGATGGCTGAGGTTGATTTTGGCGACAGTGAACTCTTTCAACAACTAGATGACACTGCACCTGTCCCAACGCACATTCGCTTCACGGATGAAGAAGAAGACATGGAAGAGACATGCCACGACAGGGATAGACTGGAGGAGTGTGAGGACAATATTCAGAGACTGGTAGAGGAGAATATCCTTTGTGTCAGCTACGCTATGTGTTAGCAAATGCTAAGCTTAGCTAGCGCTGCGAGCTTTTCGTCTTCTGCCGTGGGTTACTGCTCCATGTAGACCATGATAAGTGATAAAAAACCTGCAAATGTATGCCTAATAATTATCTCGGTAGGCTTTCTATCTATTTCCTTAACGTACAGACCACATAAAGGGTTGAAAAGAAAATTGAACATCTTGTCAAGACCGAGGTAAATTAACTGACACTGCACTCAGCAATGCGCACCATACGACGAAAAAAGATATTCAAGAAAAATGGTCACCTAGTAATTTTCACGCTACTTTCACGCGACAGGGGCATCAACGTTGAAGATGTCAACATCGACGGGCCGCTTCTCCAGATCCTTTATGCAAACAATGGCATCTCAAAGTAGGTAGTCGTCTCTCACCACAGAGGACCGCATGATGTGTCCAATTATGCTCTGTATAGAGAGTTACTGTTGCAAATCCCGATTTCTGCTCTGCTTGGAATCCCCCCCCCTTGCAGACAGTGCCGTCAGGAAATCGAAGATTGTATTTGTAGTGTGATTCAGAAGCACCAAAGACAGGAAAATCAAAATAACAGATCATCCTTCCATATGAAACCCCAGGTATGCTTTCTCAATATTATTTATTATAAGGCATCAGTGAAAATATGATATCACTTGAAACTCTTTCTATCCTTTTTGAAGAATTCAGCTTTTGTTATGGAGGAAGATGAGCAGATGAAGTCCTCCAGTGGCATAAAAATAATGACAGAGGCCTTCAGCGTGAGTATTTTATGGCATATCTGTGTGGTTTGCTGTTAGACATTTTAAATTTAACTCGTATGTGCTTGATTTTATTTTATACTCTGAGCCCCTCAGCTTACAGTGTGATACCCTCTATCAGTCGCCACATATGTAAACCTCATCATATAGCTTGCTAGATAATACCATAAAACATTCTTGTTTCTCTGTCACAGGTGGTTGGAAGTGTCTTATATTTCACTACTTTCAGTGTTGATAAACTTGGACAGCCATTGCTGAATGAAAACCCCCAGCTGACAGAAGGATGGGATGTTCCAACGTATCTTTAAAATTGCTGATCGACACCTCCTCAAACTGAGCTTTTCCTCCTCTTAGTCCCTATGGACCACTGTAATCTGTCCAGTCATTCGCTCTATGCGCATTCGTTTTGTCAAGGGAGATGAATCTTTTTTTTTCAAGGCAAGGGCTCATTTTCTTTTTTTCCCCCTCTTTATTGGGTTTTGCACAGAAATGATACATACATAATTGGCAATGAAGTTGACAGTGTTCTGTGTACTTCTATCCAAGCTCGACCCCACCAGTTCTTGCTCCCTTCCCCGCTCGGAGGTCGGCCCTTCTCCCCCCTCCCATTTGCCCATAAGTCTCACTCATGCACATGCATACCACATTAGGGGAAAATGACAAACAATTCGAATAGGGGGAGGAAAAGAAGGGAAGACAAAAAAAAGGATTGAGTTCAGTTTTTAGTTGTTTTCTTCATTGATAGGGTGTCAATATGTTGTAAAAAGGGTTGCCAGGTTTTGTGGAAGGTCCTTAAGGAACCTCTTAGGGAGAACATAATCCTCTCAAGGGGCTCGTTTTTATAAATTTTAGATTTATTACAGTAATGGGCAGCACTTGAGCAGGGCTTGTATTGAGTAGATAAAAAGTTTACTAGACAATAAATGTGATGCTGTGTTGTGCACAAGCAAGATACAACTTCCTGAACTATCACAAAGCTATCAGCAGGTCTTCAGCCAGGTCATTGGCACAGATGGACAAGAGATAGAGATGAAAGATAAAAGGTATGACTTGGAGTGTGACTGAAGCTGTATTTATGTTGCAGCTTATTTTTATGACTTGTCTAATTACTGTGTGACATACTTCTGAATAACTGTGTCTCCGATCTGTTCCTTGCAGACCCAAGTCTATGTGTTTCAACTGTGGCTCAGGCAGTCATCAGCTGCGAGACTGTCCCAATGTAAGAATAATGAATCACTAGCATGGCATGAATCCAAGTGTAAAGTCAGAACTTCAGTTATATTTGTACATGATTGCTTTCCCAGCCAAAAGATATGGCCATGATTAATGAGAGAAGAAAGGAGTTTTCTCAGAGCAGCAACCAGAGCAGCCACCGATACCATGCTGACGAAGTTGAGGAGCGGTTTTCTAAATACAAGCCTGGAGTCATGAGGCAAGATTGGCATTTTGCAATTGCTCACAGAACAAGATGATTTAATCATTTGCAATATGTAGTGTAACAAGTTAAGTTGCTGTTTTTTCCTAAGTCTCACCGTGTTACGGTTTTGAACAGCGAGGAACTGTTGACAGCACTAGGAGTCGGTGTCAACGCCCTGCCTCCTCCAATATACCGCATGAGGCAACTAGGCTACCCACCAGGTTGGCTCAAAGAGGCAGAGATGGAAAACTCTGGCTTAACACTATATGATAGAAACGGTATGGTTTCGTAGTTCTGTCTTGAACAAATTGCTGACAAACAATTGTGCCTTTTTTTAAATTTATAGGAATTGAGATGCAACTGTTTTTTTCTTTCTTCTAGTTTCAAATGATGCGGATATAACAGAAGATAACAATGGACAAAAAATGTCTTATGATGTTTCCAAACTGGTAGATTTCCCAGGCTTCAATGTACCGGCACCACCTAAAATGAAAGATGTGAGTCTACAACAGAGGGCATAATATTTTCAAATGTTGGACTTAAAAGTATTACTAGTCATGAGTGAGTTCCAGTGTTTTGCTTATCAACATACTTATTTAATGTTTAATGTTTATTAAATGTTTCACATTTCGGGTGTCACAAGACTCAGGAATCAGGATCATAATGACAGTGCACTATCTTTCAAGTCTGAAGTACAGTATTTCAGTGCCATTCTGTAGCAGGGCATCTTTACAATGGTGAAAGGTGTCGACTGCATTCTGTAGTGCACAGATACAGTATGTGGCAATTTCCAGCCTCCAAGTCTAAATCTGTCTACTAATCTAAGTGTCTCACTTTTTTTGTTTTGTCATTTTGTCTGATCTCCAGGAATACATGCAATATGGCTCCGTTCCAATTCAGTACAACCACATGAAGCACAACTTTGCTGCTTACCTGTCCAACAATTTTCCTGTGGTAATTATCTGAAAGGCCTTCGGTGGTTGGGATTCTCCCCCTAAATCACTGCAACTTTCTCTCCATCATTAAGACCACAACTCTATCTATTTATTTCTATCCAACAATCTATCATACCTGCGACTGGGTCTATCAAAAAGTTACTACACATACTAAGGTGTAAAAATGCTCTGATCTGTACTAATTTTTGTTCTTATAAATCATCACAGTGAAATTTTGCATATGTGAACAAGCTTACTGTCTGCAATAGAAGCAGACATGTATTGAGACAACAATATTATTGGCCACTATTTGCTTAAACTATTGTATTGGCTCAATATCATCTTGATTTCCACAGTTATGAATTAATAATGGAGACAAAAAGGAAATCTACTTTCAGAGCATCTTGTCATCACAGTGAGCCATGTGAGGAAATCCTATTACACAAAGCTGATAATTCAGCAATCACTAATTGTGATCCCTAGACAATGTCCAAAAATCCTACAGCAGTATTATGCATGAAGCCTCTTATTTTTGTAATTGACAAAGGGGACCACTCAGTATGGCAACAATTTAGCAGTAACTTGATAAAGGTCTAATGAAAACACTCTTTATTTTTAAGTTAACTAAAAGAGAAAATACCACCCCATGTGCCTTATACCTTACAGAAGTGAGGTACTTCAAGAGTTAATGTTGAGCTGATTAATAATGTGATGGATAGTGTATGGTGGAGGGGATGGCCTTAGGAGTGGAGAGAAACTGGTGCAGTGTAGTGTGGAAAATGCCTGTTCACCAAGGGCTTTTGTAACATCAATTATACTTCTGTTATACCTGTGTTGTTAATGAGCAAAGCCCTTAAATGTGGCAGCCTTCTAGTTATGTCATCCTCTCATGCCTACAATGCAGCCTGTGCTCAGCAATTGCAAATGGCAAAAGCAAATGTTGATATTTATTCACTTTGCTCTGTGAGATGGATAATAACATCTATGAGCATTTAGTATATTGTTTGTCCACTTAGTATATAACTAATTTGATATGATATACCCTGCCAATAGCCTGGTGCCACCTGCAACAAGAGACGGCATGAATCTGACTCAACTCCACAGCAAAGAAAGAAGAGAAGGTCCAGTCCTGACAGGAGCTCAGATATGGATATTGACTCAGGTAGCTATTCATCACAATCACTGCATTCACCAAGTACAATAACTGTACAGGAATTTGTCTTGGTCACAACAGTGTAGGGACATAACAACTAACATGGTGATAAAAGGACATAGAGGCACCCATGGTACTGGGACAAGACCCCACATCCACTGAAAGGGGACAGTGCAAGACATACAATAGCAAATAGACTGAAAGACATATCACACCATATATGTTAGTCAGTGTGGGGAAAATGGTCAATAAGCACATTGACTGGTCAATACATGCATTAACCAACTACATGATAAATGTGTATGTGAAACAGGAGGTGGGTAGAATAAGCTACTCAAAGTGTTACGATGCTCTTTTACAGTCCTTGAGTTAGGTGCAAACGCAGTGTCCCATAGTTGTCTGAACCTTAAATGGCGTAAAACTTTTTTTTTTTTTTTTTTTTTTTTTTATACTATTAGTGAAACTGCCACTTTTGTAACTACTTTATTTTGTCTTCCCCCAGACCCAGGAACTCCCTATCGTCAGGGCTCAGGTGGCTTCCAGTTCCAGCCTCCACTGCCCCCTGGCTCACCCTCCTTTAGTTCACCACCTCCCTTACCCCAGGGCACACCACCTGCTACTCCCACTCCACCACCTCTCCCTAAAGGTACACCTCCTCCCACACCTACTAATGGCTCTCCAGCCCTGCGAGGGCGTACCTGGGTGGTGGTTGAGGAGACTGGGGAGGGGGTGGACGATGGCCTGACTCTGGAGGAGCTAGAGGAGCAGCAGAGGCTGATCTGGGCAGCTCTGGAAAATGCTGACACAGCCACCAATAGCGACTGTGAGACGCCTGCTATGGGAACACCTGTACCCAGCTCACCAGGTACATCCACACCTGCCCACATCGACACAGAAATGGAACTGGAAGACTGTGAGGCTGAGGTGGATACAAAGGGATCTGCAGAAGCTATCGGTCAGAATGGTGAAAAGCAGAGGAGACCTGAGGTTGAAAAAGATAGCCCTCAGAGCCCAGATCTAATCAAAGCTCAAGAGCACAGCCCTCAGAGCTCTGGTCTAATCAAAGCTCAAGAGGGCAGCCCTCAGAGCCCTGGTCCAATCAAAGCCCAAGAGGACAGCCCTCAGAGCCCTGGTCCAATCAAAGCCCAAGAGGACAGCCCTCAGAGCCCTGGTCCAATCAAAACCCAAGAAGACACCCCTCAGAGCCCTGATCCAGAACCCTCTACCCAAGATGAAAACTCATCTAAGTCTGTTGAGAAGATAACAGCAGTTCCCCATCGGAGCAGGTTTGCAGCTGGCATTGTTCCTTTTGAAGATACACCAGAATTTACTGAAGTTGCTGAGGCCACAGGGACATACCTTAGGATCAGAGACTTACTAAAAAGTTCACCTCGAAATGTGTCCAAAAACAAGAAATAAGACATTCCTGTCTTGAATTGAAACCCAGGGATTCCTTTATATTTTTTTAAGAAGTGAAAGCTTCTTAGATGTGTAATACGGTAGCTGATTTTCTTTTTTTTTTTTTTTTTTTTTTGACCAGTCTATCAAGCATGTTTTTTAACTGTTTATTTTTGTACCAAGCTGAATGTCTATGCTGTGTATAAATTTGATGTAATCTGTAAAGAAACAAGGAGGCAGGGGCGTTCAGAGATGCCTCGAGGCCAAGGTATTGATCAATCAGTCACAAACAAAGTTTCGTAGCACTAGTAATACTCATGGGGATTATTTTTATTGTAAAGATCTTGTAAAATGGTCTTTTCTTGACCTGTTTTAATCATCAAATCCTAGTGTTTATATGGCATTTTCTGTTTTTGTCCTAATTTCTGTTTTTTGCTGGGCTCGCTCTAAAAGAAAATACAAGTAAACTTGTTTGTATTTGGTTCAATATGTTTGATTTCATTTGGCAGCCAGGTATTGTTTTTTTGGTGATCTGGAGTAGAGATCGGTTGCAGGTAATGGATACACAATTATTGTTGCTACCATTCTCTTTATGTGCATATTACAGGTGTGTAAATTTTACTCTGTTGACAGCAAGACAACCTAACAACAATATAAAATAGATTTTTAGGATTGTTCAATAATCTAAAAATACTTGCGGGGTAGCCTGGCAGCATGTTGTTCTCACTTAACTCGACCTTTAGACCATATTGTCAACAGGAAGAAGGAGTTAAAGTCTGCCCTAAAATGTCTTAGTTGCATATTGGACAGCTTAGTATAGATTTGTGAAAATGATTTCCAAGTTTTTGAAAGCTGAACCTTTTGGTTACTAATGTGGAAGCTGTTCCAAAACCATGAGAAGATTTATGGACACATTAAGTAGACCGAGTTTACATTGTCACTCTATTAGGTTCACAATTGTTAGGAAACCATTGACAAAACCCATTTGGATGTAAAAGCTCTAACAAATATTCTGAGTCTACAAACTCAATCTCCAGTTCATTGTCAATGGACAAGGTTTTGTCATTTGACATATTTATGGGCCCTGGTTCTCTGGTTTCTAGCTTTAGTACAGTTGTTTATGTTCTTAAATTAAGACATTTCAGTCAATATTTATGTTTAGACATAAACTGTTAAATGTTCTTAAATATGGAATTTGATATGACAAAAGCAGTAAAGTGAAGCAGATCTTGAATGATGTTGATTGCGTATCGCTACTTTAAAAATATTTGAAGCTGGTCTTATTTTCTGACGGGTATAGAGTTTTCACCTATGAGCTAAAAAAAATAACATTTACGCAGCTGGTCTTGACCAGCCAATACAGCACAGAATTCATATTACGACTCCGCAGTAAAAAATCTTAGTTCAAGGTTTAAAATATGTTTGTAAGACTTTGACTCAATACTCCCTAATTTTACTTCCCTCATAATAGCCTATACATAATGCTTTGGGAAAAACTTGATTGAGAAATATTTCCCATATAAAGCGATTAGGCTAGTTTCATTACATTTAAACTACCCATCGTTGGTGGCTTTCAAACAAATACACTTGGCAAATCAAATAAATGAGTGTATGTGCGTCCCAGCGTTGTTAATTTGTTGTAGCTCCCCTTTGCTTGCAAAGTAAAACTCAATTTTGGATCATTGAAATATTACGGGCCAACGCTAATTAAGGTGACTCAAACCCTGCACCGACAGAAAACTTTCTGGAAGTTGCTTTTCCTTCCCGGACGGAGGCATGCACGGCTCCATCTTACTGAACCAATCATCTTTGGTCGGCACCTAGCGTTGACGTTACTGCAGTCCGTTGGATAGACAGCCCATCAGCAGAGCAGGGCTGTGCCTGCCAGGGTCTCTTCTACTAGTCGTGGTTATCCACTTCGCTTGCTCGCTGGGTGTCTTTTCTCCAGAATACGTTGGTTGTTCAGAAGAATATCAGGTCAGTTGGCTCACGCCGAGCACGTCTATTTTTACTGCACTTGCTTGTCCGTTTGCCGCCATTAACGACGGAAATAGTAAACATTAGGTGGAAGTTGTTCAGATAACGTTGACGTTACTTGAGGTTAATGTTAGTTAAGCTAGCTAGCTAGCTAGCCAGCCAGCCAGCCCTTCTCCAGGTCCTAACCACCGTTTCGCCGTATTGCTTGGGCCTCCTTGCTAACCTTAGTTAGCTACTAATCACTTCTATTCTTATCGCGATGACACAGGCAGTGGTTCATTTAAGCACGGCAGATGACATTATCGTTAGTGGTTTGCTGATTGAAACAACACTGTATGGCACTTTACAGGTGATTTAGCTGTAACAATTTGTTATCCTGATTGTCAACTTGTAGCAGCAGAGTGCCCTACCGGAGCCCCAGTGACATTGCGGAGACTTTGGGACTTGTGGAATTTGCTACCTAGTCAGTTACTGGTGAGGGCGGTGGTTTATTCGTATGTCTGAACTTGTCGATTACTACTCATCGTAAAACATGTCGTTGGCTAAGTAGATATGTAGAATTAGTAAGGTTGGTAAAATTGCTTGAAGCTGGAGTTTTTTCTGCCTCTGGTTTGACTCTGCTATACCCAGATGTGCCACCTCATCGGCTGTTCTTACTCCGCCACTGGGAGTGTGATGACATGACGAGACTGACTGGTTAGTTGCATTTCTGTCCCCATGGATCAGACCCCAAGATAACCAACTTGTTAGTGTCGAAAATTAGGCCTACCAGTTTGCGCAGGTATGCCGGAGAGTATGTCAGTGAAGCATCTGATGCAATACAACACTAAAGTATCTCTACAGCAGACAGTTTTGTGGTTTAAAGGTGTGACCAGGGATAAGGGGGTGACCTGGTTTAGATCTACTCACAGATTTCTGTTATAACAAAAAGCAGCTTAGCTTGTTTGACCTGATATGACATTACATAACTGTTTTAGGGTTTGTGACATTTAAAGCAGAAACACGGAGACATGCTTGCAAAGTTGATTTCACTTTAAACTAAACATATTTTTTCACTATCCTAGTGTATATTTGACAGTCTCAGGTCTTGTTTTTGGCTGGACTGCGGAACTGTAATGGTGGCTTTATTCTAGATAAAAATGTCCATGTTCAAAACTTTAGAGTTGTCATTTCAAAGAGAAGTGAATTCGTATTCGCAGACACTGAGGATGCAGTATCCTGCATCTTATTCTCTGCTTATGTTCTGTTCGTGCTTTCATACATCTTCCTCTGCCCGTGCTAGCAGTGGGCTACATAATCACCCTGCAGATGTTTCCTCAAAAAGGAAGAACCACATTTCGTTTTGGCCTTGTGCTAACTAATTATGCCAAAATCACAAGTGTGGGTCAGAAACACACTTCTGAGGGCATAAAGGCTTAAGCCTAGCTGGCTTCCTCTTGTTATTTGGCATTAGCTAGTTATTCGGTTGATGTATCAAACCTGAAGATTTTGAAAATAGACTTAAGTCTACTGGCTTGTGTAACCCGTGATGCACTCCCCAGGTAACACATACTTGGAATGATAAAATGGATGGTGAATTAAAGTTGTAGAAAGATTCTATGATTATTACAAAATGTGCAACAAATTTAGCCTACATCTGTATCATAAGTGGTTTTTCACTCCTTTTGTCAGCAAGATATGCTTGTACTATGTAGGGTCTAAGCACTGTCATCTGGACAATCTGCTGAATCCAAAGTGTATTTCAGTAAGAAGATTGATTTTCTTTGATTATGTATGACAACTATGTCAAACATGCTTTTATGTTTCTGATGGAGGGCAGTGGAATCTTTACAAGGTGAGTACTTGACGCACGCATTGGCTTAGACAGATACTAGGTGCTTTAATGTTTGTTACTAGTCATACCGCATGGAAGTTGATTATTTATGTGTTGTGATTTGAGAAGTAAGCTAAAGCTCAATCCTGTTTTACAGGATATGCCCTCTACCAGTTTGCGGAACATCCATTTGGTATTTTTAGATCAGAAAACATAAAAACTGACTACAAGGGATTTGGAATAGCCTAGGACTGAATAAGTTTAGCCTTGTTAAGCATAGCATGAGCATTTTGGTTTGTAATGCAACAGTAAATTAATTTTCCCAAAACTGTGCAAAAGATTGGCACAACATTGGTATTTGGCTTTCTTCCTAGCTACAGATTAGAGTGAGGGTCAGCGGAAAAAGATTAGCATTACTGCAGTGGGAAATGTCTCCTGTATAAGTGGATCATTTTCAACTGACTACAGCAGCTCACCAGTCAGAGCTGAAACATTCTCTTGTGCGTGCCCATGAGACATTTGTAGTAAGGCTTAATATATATTGCCCAATATAATATATTATAAATATATTTCATATTTATTATATAGTATACATATTTAATATTAATTGAAAGGGGTTCACAAGGGTCCGAGAGTCAGAAAATTCTCCCAACCTATAAAGGACTGTGTCAATGTTCACATCAAGTAAAAACATGAAAGTAGCCAAAATTGGAGTTGCAAGGTTTTCACACAGCAACAGCGATAGGTTAGCAGATATCGTATGTATATGTATCCATATTTTTAAAAAATGTTTTGATTATTGTGATATTAATTTTGTCCATATTGCCGAGCCCTATTTCGAGGTTTCAAGAAAAAGTTTAAATTTTAAAGATTTCCAAGGCCACAGACGGCATCTCTTTCTATTATGACTTTATGTCCACTATGAAGGCATCAATCATTTGAATGCTTTCTTACAAGGGTGTGCTTGTATGGTCCTCTTGACCTGAGGGTATCAATCAGCATCATTCAAAGGCACAGCAGGGGAGAAGGGGAACGCTGCATGCAAAGTAGGTCAATGTCTTCCAATGACCACCCTTGATTCTCTGTTGAGAAATGTGTGTGAGGGTGTGTGAGAGTCAGAGGCTGTGTTCTTAGCTCTTAGGTCCTCTTAGGACATTTCTGTGATGCTGGTGAGCAAGTTCTATATTACATTTCTAGAAATGCTAGGCCTATATAGCCTGATACTGTTTATCTCACCTTAAAGGAAAAGCTGAAGATTTTCAGAAGGTTATTCTCTTGATTGTTTATCGAGCCCCCTCTTAGGACATTCAAAAAGTATTCACACCATTGTTCCCTTTTTTGCACATCCTGATTGTGCAAATATATGGGGAATGGAAGTATTTCTTTTGGCATTATGCAAGCCATTTCATATACTTATATAAGCTGTGGTAATGGTAAGAATAGGCAACAGAGCTGCTTAAAAGGACATATACGATTTTGAGAGAAAAGGTTTTAATTCACAACTACAATACTTGACTCTTCTCTTTTGTGTGTGAGCACTTACTGCTCACACACAATGATACTGAACCAAGCTCCTTAAAGACTTGAACCCAAACATCCTGAACATTTACTTTATGCACAATATGGTGAACAGTATAGTATCTTAAGATAATACAAATCTTCTGGTACCATATTTATGCATATTGTTCCTACATGAAATATGTATTACTCTTTATCAGATGTGTATTACACCCTATGAGGTTTTGTAGCAAGTTGATACATATGCACCTTTTAGCCCCCTCATGGTAACAGGGTATTTTGTCTAGCACTATCAGCAAAGTTGACTATCCCTGCTCTAGATTGCGTGTGGTCAACCTTCAGTGGTAAGGTGTTAACTCGATCTAGCATTGGACTTTGGGTCCTAGCCTTTCTATGCACCTGTCCTACAGAGTTCCTATTGCTGTAATGCAACCCACTGCTGAAATAGGCTACAGATTGGCCTGGAATTGAGGGTTGAGGGTTGTCATGACATTTATATTTTCTACTCTTGTATAATTTGATTAAAGACAGTAAGCTTATGAGGTGTCTTAAACTTTTTAAAAAATATACAGCATTTTGTCACACTCACTAAGTCATATTAACAGCCTGCTAACACCTATGTTTTACACTGCTTTCAGCTGATGAGTTTCTCTGTTAAGGCAGTCTGGGGAAAAAGGATATAATTTAGCTTTAGGAGAGGCATCCATCCAGAACTGGCTGCTTTATTTTCAAGAATAGAGTGTAGATTAAGTGACTGTGGTGATGTTTGTATTGTGGTCAAGATTTTAGGATTGATGAGAGCTAGCCAGAAGTATATGATGACTAACATAAATATGGAGACTGCATATCAACTGGCCTTTGACAGGGTATTTTTAGGTCTAACTGTGACAGGTCAGTGCTGAGGAGCTTGTTGTCATAACAGAAACATAATGCTTCCATTGACAGAGCAGCACAAGAAGTCATTGAGTGATGACATCATACCTTAAAGGCAGATCAGGAGCTGAGGAAGGGACTTTTGCCACCTAAAAGTAGTTCCTATGAAATGGATTAGAATAAGCTGAATAAGTTTTATTCTTTAACATGCAGACACACAAGTCAGTTGGACCTAATGATAATTATAAGCTTGAATGGTTTTTTGTTTTTTTTTATATGCTACGAGACCCATTTCAGAATTTAGAAAATATAGGTAAAATGAAAAACATCTACAAAATCTCTCTAGCCAGAGGTTACACTGAAAACACTGGAATTCCTTCAGGGAGAGAGGAAAATGGGTTTTAGCCCGAATATCCTCCTGTTTGCGGGCTCCGCAGCATTCCTACAGTCTGAAGCTGGCAACAATTAAACCATCTGACACCGATGCCATTTAATGAAGTGACGTCTTGCAGGACAAGTGGGCGGGATCTTTGCTGATTGGACCTTTTGTCACCGGGAACCAGTTTGTCCATGTGACAAGTCGCACAATGTTTCAGTCGCGCAATGTGTTGTTTACGACACAATATTCACTTATAAAAAGCTTCCAATTACTCATTTTTCAGCTCAGAAAGGTTTTAAAATAAGCAATAACAGACATAATTGCAGAGTTGATGGTTCCTTCAGAGTTGGCAGTGTTGATGATGACCGTCCCCGCTTTCTTTCGAGGTGAATATACAAATGCCAGATGGTTGAATGTTTGCAGTTTCAGACGGTTTGTTGGAGTGGAGCTAGGAACGCCGCGGAGCCCCCAACAGGAGGATACTTAGGCTAAATGAGCTTAGTAGTCACCATGGCTGGAATTATCCTTTAAGGTAACCAAAAGTGATAATGCTCAAATCTCATTTTTGTGCTTATTCTTGTGTTGCCTCATTAGTGGAACAAATACATATGTCTGTGAAAGGCCAATCAATATTAGATGATTGTATAATCACACCAATTTGTGAGGCATCAACATGTATGCTGTGATGTCATCAGTAGCACTTGAAATGCACTGTAAAAAGAAGTACGATATTATGATCAAACCTAAATGTAGTTCAACTCTCCTACACTCAGTCAAATAATTTTCTTTTTTTGTCTCCAAACAGGGTCCTTTTCGCAAGTACCTTTTTTCTCCCTCCTCCCTTTTCCTGGTTTTTTTTTTTTTTTTTTTTTTTTTTTTTTTTTTTTTTTTTTTTTTTTTTTTTTTTTTTTTTTTTTTTTTTTTTTTTTTTTTTTTTTTTT
>OOFE01001624.1:34988-70706 GCA_900323365.1 Monocentris japonica | reverse complement strand
TTCCAAATGCAGGAGTTTTCTTGCTTTTTTTTTTTTTTTTTTCCCCCCCCCCTTTTTTTTTTTTTTTTTTTTTTTTTTTTTTTACTTTTTGTTAATTGATTTTGGTGCGGAGAGGACAACTTTGCATCACAGAGCTCCATCCAGTTGTGTTAATGGTCTGGGGTCAGTCTGCACCCACTGACGGACACAAGCCTTGTGGATTTCACAGATCAGAGGAGGAAACATGAGTGCAGCCAAGCCCAGTGGGATCAAAATGCCCAGCAAGATAGCCAGACCACCAGGGACTGTAGCGCCCAAGACCACTCCTAGCACTGGTAAGAATCCTCCAAACCTCCAGCACCTACAGATTGCTCACCTTCTGATTTCCATTTATTTTTTATAAAAGTGGGTTTTATGGGCAGTAATTCTGGTTCTGTTATCTAGGTCTGCTTCTGGTCTTATTCCCAGTGTTCGCTTTCTTTTGTAGCAGTTGGAAAATGGTGCCTTTTGGGATATTTACTATGGCCAGATTGTACCCAAATTGGCCTATATTTGTTTTTATTGAGCAATAAAGTTACATGATGAATTTTCAATTTAGAGCAGTGGAAGCAATGACTGCTGCTGCCAAAAGAATGTGTGGAAAACATTGCACTGTAACAGTTAACCTCTGGCTCTGATTTTATCAGTTTGCTTAGGTTTGCAGTAAGGGGCTCACATCCTCATTCCTCTGGATTTGCTGAGGTGACTGAGTATTTTGTGCAATGCAGGCATAATACTGATAAATCCTATGGCATTTAGGAAATCTAGGCATCACAGTATTTTGCCAAAATTGATGATTTGTATAGGAATATATGCTGCTTAAGCCAGCTTTGGGAACATTTAGCCTGTTTTCTCATGCCATGGCAGTGGTATTGTCAGAGTAGGATTTTGTTTCAAATCGCTGACAAATGGAGGTGATGGAGAAATGTTACTAGCTTAGTAATTTAACTTTTGCCAGTATTATCCTTTATATTATTGTAATATTATCCTAATAACAATATTGCAAGTTTTTGTGCACCGTTAACCGTCACATTTGTCCTTCACACACCAGCCAGTTACCTCAGCTGATGTTTAACAAGCCTTGTACTTTTTCACCCCGTTTCTTTTTCAGCTGGATCCAAAGTAACTGCAGCTGACAAATCAGCTGCAAGTGCCAGTGGAGGAGATTCCCAAGATGCCGGAGAGAGCTTCCAGATTGAGGAGCGAGTGTGGGTTAATGGGAATAAGCCAGGTGTCATACAGTTCTTAGGAGAGACACAGTTTGCTCCAGGGCAATGGGCAGGGATTGTTCTGGATGAGCCCATTGGGAAGAATGACGGTTCAGTGGCTGGGGTGCGCTACTTCCAGTGTGAGGCCTTGCGAGGGATATTTACTCGTCCATCCAAGTTGTCTCGCACAGAGGGGGAGGCTAATGGAACTCAGACGGCACCACCATCCCGCGCCGCTTCACCCACTCCTTCAGTTGGCAGCATAGCCTCCCATACACCATCTACAAAAGCAGCTCCTCCAACCACCTTGGCAGCCAAGAAGGCATCGGCTGCTACACCAGCTACACCAGCTTCCAATCTTGCACGCACAAACAGTGATTCTGTCTCCAACCTCTCGGAGACTGGATCAGTCAAGAAAGGGGAAAGGGAACTGAAGATGGGTGACCGTGTACTGGTAAAGTTTACAAATATAAATCAAATATATATACATGTTTTCTAAAGCTTTGAAACTTTTTTCCCAAGGCTTTGAAACCTTAATGATAAAAAATCTGATATTTAAAATCTGATTGAACAGGAACTGTATACAATACAAAACAAGCAAGTGGACATAAGGAAAGACACTGATTAGTAATTGGTGGGTTGGTGGTATGATCTCATGCTCATGTTGCTGCTGGGTTTGATGCCTGAAGTGGGATTGTATTCCATCTGTGAGCTGGAGAATGATGTGTTACATGACTGATGCCCACTAAACTGCTTCCTGGTGTGGTGCTTATGTTCATTTACTTGAACCCTTGAGCAAGGCACTGATTAACTCTCCAACTGTGCAAATTGCACACAGCACACTGGACAGTGACTGCCCTTGCATTTTCTTATCTCTCATGAATATATATTTGTCTATGGACATATGGACAGTATGTTCTTGTCTTGGAAGGGTGTCCAAAAAACGTTTTCTTTAAAGCCAAAGATTGCTCTATATTTAAAGAATCACTATCCTGTTTCTCCCCACACCTTTCCCTGGAAGAATTGGGAAAGTCCGAAATCCACCCGTTGCCTCTTAGGTGGCAACATCACCATAAGTACAGACTAGTGCCTGGTCAGAGTCACACGACTCACTGACCCCTCCTCCTCTTCTCCATAGTAATCTCCCAGGAATGTATCGATGAAACATGACCTCCTCCACTTCACTTCACCCAACTCCACCTTCCTCACTAGCCAATGGAAATACTAGTACTAACCTCATGTCCTGATGAGCACCTTCCTTCTAGCTGATAGATTCTTCTTTTTTTCTGACCTCCTCAGCAAGAGGATGTGTAGTACATTATGCAGAGAGGAAGTGTGTCACTCATGCTGAATGGGTTGCACAGGAAATATCCTCACAAAGACCAAATTTAGTACCAAGCAGACCTTGCAGCTGTGTATTTCAATAATTGAAAGAAAAAACATGTTTAATTTCACATACTGACAGTTTGGCCTCATTCTATAGCATGGGTAGGGCTGGCACATGTTTGTTTCTCGCTCACAATTTATTATCATGCAAAGCTGATTACTCTCTAGGCCTCTGATCACTTGTGGGGATTAAATGTTGGCTCATGTTTTCTTCCCAGGTTGGTGGTACAAAGGCAGGAGTGGTACGTTTCCTTGGAGAAACAGATTTTGCCAAAGGCGAGTGGTGTGGTGTGGAACTGGATGAGCCCTTAGGAAAGAATGATGGGGCAGTGGCAGGCACAAGGTACAGAAGCCACTGTGTCTGTAAAAACTAAGGGAAAAGTTGATTGACTTGTTAACCACATGAATATTATGAATTCCATGAGCATAATTGTTTTCAATCATGTCTCCCCAGATATTTTCAGTGCCAACCCAAGTATGGCTTATTTGCTCCAGTCCACAAGGTTACACGCATTGGCTTCCCTTCCACCACACCAGCCAAAGCAAAGACAACAGTTCGAAAAGTAGTGGCCACACCATCAGGCCTGAAGCGTAGCCCCAGTGCCTCCTCCATCAGCACCATGAGCTCTGTGGCCTCATCTGTCAGCGCCAAGCCCAGCCGCACAGGCCTGGTGAGACATGCACACACAGCAACAACACTAGTATGAAAATGGACTCAAATATCAGATTGAGTTCAACAGACCTGCAGACAATTAAATGTGATTGATAGCAGAAGAAGCTTGCTCTAATATGTCTTTTCATGCTGCCCCTATTCACTAGTCTCAAGATGCCTCTCCTCTGTCTCTCTACAGCTAACAGAAACATCATCACGGTATAATCGTAAGATTTCAGGCACCACAGCTCTGCAGGAGGCACTGAAGGAGAAGCAGCAGCATATTGAGCAACTGCTGGCTGAGAGGGACATGGAGAGGGCAGAGGTTGCTAAGGCCACTAGCCATGTAGGGGAGGTGGAGCAAGAACTTAGCCTGCTGAGGGACGATCAAGAGCAGGTCAGCTCACTCAGAAGCATCCATGTGATTAAATATTACCCTCATGATTGATCAGCCCCCCCAGGATTCCAAAAAAAATAAATAATAAAATCAAGTTCAACTGTAAAACTGAAATTTCTGCAAAATTCTGCGGCCATTAGATTTACGTTTACATTACCTTTTCTTCCAAAAACAAAATTACTTCAAGAAAACAGCATTTATTGTTCATCTGCTTATTATAAAACAAGAGATCAATACTTGCCAGAAAGTGCAAACCTGTAAACTGCATTAAAATATCAAACATTCAGTGCAGTATTGGCAATTACATTAACTGAATTAAGCTTTGGCTCTCTGTGCTGCCGTAATATTACCTAATTTTCGCTTTGACACCACAGGATGTAGAAATTGATCCAATAGGTGAAGAGAGCGGCTCTGTGCTGTGCCAACTGCAGCCTCTCTCTCCCTGTGGTGCATTCAGTTTTGATCACAGATTCCTGGGGGCCTGATTGATTATCACTCTTATTATGCATAAACCTCCATCTGCTGTTCATCTTAAACTACTGTTAATTAGAAACACCACATGATGCAGTGTTTACTTTACATTCAGTTGGCTGCAGTGGCCTTCCAGTGGCTATATAAATGTACATGCAATGAAAATTCATCATTTGAACGCATTACTCATTACTATT
Source organism: Monocentris japonica (assembly GCA_900323365.1). NCBI lineage: Eukaryota > Metazoa > Chordata > Actinopteri > Trachichthyiformes > Monocentridae > Monocentris > Monocentris japonica. The sequence goes on along the minus strand of OOFE01001624.1, from coordinate 66,377 downwards.
TGTAATTACTGCATAACTGGTTATGCTTCATCATGTAAATACCCAGATAAGAGCCATTCTTAAACTACAACATCCTGTAAGGATCAGTTCCAGGAGGAAGATGAACTGATCCTGTACAAAGAATTATACAGGAAACTGTGATTTTCTTTGTGTGTGTTCATTCTATCTTTACTCTGCATCTACATTATTTATTTCCCCATTTTCTTATCTTTCTGGCGAAGATGGAGGCCAAAATGGATCAGTTACGTGCCTTGGTTGAGGCTGCAGACAAAGACAAAGTAGATTTGCTGAATCAGCTAGAGGAGGAGAAGAGGTAAGGATTCCCAGAGGTCAGGAACAGGGAGAATGACAATGGGTTAGCCATGACAGTATGTCAATATATATTGTTTTAATTCCATGGGGTCGATCTGTTGAGACAGATCATGGTAGCTAAAGGTTAAATATTGTGTTGGTACAGTATTATAAAGTCATGGATAAAGGGTTGTGCCTGGGCTGGCTCAACTGCTGGCTCAACCCTGCCCTTGATTATTGCAGTTTAGAGATTATCAGTTCCTCCGTTGTGTCCAAATGACAAAGTTTTAGTATGTTTTTTTATTTGTTCTGCTTAAAAGGAAGGTGGAGGACCTTCAGTTCCGTGTAGAAGAAGCTTGCATTACCAAAGGAGACCTGGAGGTAAATACACAACATGCATATACACCAATGCTTTTGTTCACAGGAACACATTTTCTTGAATTTGTGTTTTGAAAAACAAGATAAGGGATCTCAAGGCTGGTCCTCAGAAATATATATTTTAATATGTACAATAAAACAAACATCTCACCTGCAGTTTTTAAAATACATATTTGGCATGGATGTTTGATTTACCTGACAAATTTTGGCTCAGCATTTGTCACACTGATTTAAAATTGAAATGCCTTTTCTTACATACGGAGTAGCAAATACTCCGATTAGACTGCACCCTGGGTCCATCTCAAAACCAAAGTTACAACATCCTTGCTCCTCATCTTTTGACATAAAAGTGATTTAACTACTTTGTAGACATTAGTTTGTCTTCTTAGGTACTGGTTCATTATGATTTAAGCTTGCATGTGATAGATTGGTGTCATTGTCATCGAGCCACAGTTCAGTATGGCAAGGACTGAGTATTTGCAATATCTGCAGTTTGTGTTAGTAATAGATCCTGCCCTATCCAGACTCTCAGTAGACCTGTTTGTATGGATGGATTGATTCTGTCTTTGTCCTCCATAAAATGAGACTGTCAACATGCACTCTGTGGTGCTGAAAGACTCTGGCATTGATGACAAGGTCGTCAGTCCCTGTGGAGTCGGGCTGTACCAAAACCAGAACTTAATAGCCACGCCTGATGTCCTTCTGATATGAGGTCGCAAAGCTCTCATGTTATGAGGCATATTAATACTATTGCACTTAGGGGGTGTTAATGGGGGTGTGCTGGTTTTGCTGGACAGCTGGATTATTTTATTTGCGTAGTCTTTCATCAAAGCTAGGGTGGTTATTTAGGACCTGCTTTTTTGCTTTTTCCTTCGCAAACTACTCTACAATAAATTATCACAGTAGGTTATCGTTATTCATTAGATCATTGTCTCAAATGATTCATGTTCTCATTACAAGTTTGAGGGACAGAGCATTGGAGCCAAGCGGACTTGTGTCTGTGTTCATGTCTGATCAAAGGATTTGTTATTTATTCCACAGTGCTACACCAGGGGACCATCTATTACCCTGAAGGCATCCCTGCTCAAAATAGATCTTAAAAAATGAGTGCTACAGGGTTAGAATACCCCTCTATCTTCCTTTTTAATTGTATACTAACAGTTTATTACTTACTCACAACCACAGGTATATTAAAAACATGCATGCAGTTTGAAATACATCAACAAAAAAACAGGCCAACCCAGTTAATGCTTTCTGTTGATTTCAAGCTGTTGAAGGTGTACTAATGTTGTGCTATAACCCTCAGTGCCTCCCTACTCAGTGATGTGATGTTATTGCCTCTTCTTCCTTCTCCTCCTCTTGTCTTTCATGTTGGTCCAGTGCTTAGCATGGAACCACTGGAGATGCTCCCCTGCCATTCCACTGACTAGTCACCTGAATTCAAACTCCCCATTGCAATTAAAGGGGAATAGCACTCAATTTAAGATTTCAATTGTTACTTTTATAGTCAATTCAGCAAACAAATAGCTAAAACTGTCTAATTTGTGATGTCCGACTGCACTACAGTCAGGAGTTGCTCCATAGGCAATGAATAGAAGACTGATTTTTGTGGGTACATATGGTGTCTGTCTAAACTTTCACAAGTTTAACTTCATATTAGTGCACACAGTTACCTCAATCTTGTCTAATTCTTTCGCTTTGGTGTTGTATATTGAGGTGACATAACAGATCTGAAGGCAGTTGTTGGCCATGGGACACAATAGTGAGTGTTGTAAGTCTGACATGACATAGACCATAAGTAACTCAGTGGTATTCCCCTTTTTATTCATGAAACTTTTTATTAAAGTAAACATACTGCACTTAGTAACATGTAAGACTAGGGGCACTAAATTGTGCAGGGAATTACATCCTTAAACCACTATTAAATCCTTATTAACAGTACGCAGTGTCAGAAAGTCACCTGGGAACACTTACTTTCTATTTTGTGAGCCCCATATTCTTCTGTGTCACTGATTTTATTTGTTAAATTGTTCACAAATGCTGCACATGGTGGTCTGATAATCAGTGGTCCTTGCACTTTTATGAACATTGGAAATGGAAATTGGCCTTATCGCATGAGAGAGAAAACAAGGTTGGTTATGATAACTTGACAAGCTTTTAAGTTGATAGGAATACTGAGATAAGATGAGCTTTATTGATAACTGAGAGCAAATTGGGTCATTCTAGCAGCAATAAGGTTTAAATAACAATACAATGAATAGAAATATAGAAGATTAAAGACTCATCCTCACATTGAATTCCTATTGACTAGCAGTTATATGAATGCTAGTATGTGAATACCTTTCAAATAATCATCTACTGTGTAATGTGGTGACCTCCATGTTACAGACTGAAGTATAATAGCCTGCATAGAAAAAAACAACCAACACTGCTTTCTCTTAACATATGTGTTGAAGTCAATTTTATTTACTTTCTGGCTTGACACACATTCTCAAATTCTCTATGTATCCATAACAATCTATTCTATGCTTTGTTCACCAGGTGTCATTTTGCATGGTTACTTCTAAACTGCATCCATAAACATACGCATCCTGCATATCTATAACACATGCCATTTTCTTTTGCTGCTTGTCTTGTATTTCCCACCAATCTTTCACAATATTCCCCATGTACAGCTATTCAGGACACAGCCTGAAAGTTCTGCATGGGGTATCCTCCCATCCCCACATCACTTCCCCTCAACCCCGACCCCCACACACACACACACACACACACACACACACAAACATCATCACAAACCCTCCGTCCTCTCTGTCTCCCTCTCTGTCTTTGTTGGCCTGGCATGTGATGGTGGCACTGGTGTGTTCTCTTCCTCTCCCCCTTGTTTACTAACAGACGCAGACCAGACTGGAGCATGCCCACATTAAGGAGCTTGAACAGAGCCTTCTCTTTGAAAAGACCAAAGCTGAGAAACTCCAAAGGGAGTTAGAAGACACTAGGGTAATGGATTCTGCTCTGCGATGTGCTGCGTTTGGAAAGAGGGGTGGGGACGGGGATAGTGTTAGAAAAACTGGCAAGGGATACACCGAGGTAATGGAGAGTTACAGTAGTTTTGTTTCGTATGGGCTTTTGGTGAATACACAAATGCATTTGTAGGCTTCAAAGGAAAATAATGCTGCTGCTCTTATAGTAGGTAAATTAAAACAAAATGCTTCATAATTTGCAGCATCAACCACAGATTGATTTTCTAACATTTGACTCCTTTAGCAATATTTACTCTCCACACATTTATCTTAATGTTACCAGCATGGTAGATGGCTCTCAAAATCATTTTACATTCTGAAATACGTTTTAACAAGCTGTAAGACAAAAGATAACCACATATATTCTCATAGTTTACTTGTTTTCCCAGAAGTTACCCTCATTGAACTCATCCTGGCTTTACTAGTATCTCTGTGTAACCAGACAGACCAACTTCTCCCTTGTCCCCAGCTTCTCATTTTCTTGGTTATCCTTTGTTCTACTTCCCTCACCCTTCCCAGCTTCCAAATGTCCTGCTTATTTGGGGTCCCTGCCGCTTGCAAGTCTTAAACCTGCTCCACCTCCTGGACTGTGCTTCCTTTTGTTCCCCCGGGGTATTACAGCCATGGACGCACAGTTCTATTTCCCAAAATTTTATGAGGTCCAGGGCCATAGTTTCTACAGGTTATATAATGAAAAAAATGTTGATGATGATGTTATATTTCCCATGTGTAAACCACGCCAGTATTGGGTAAGGAAAGAAAACCAAAAGATATTGCAGCTTTTGAGAACTTAAGTCCATTACTTTAGAATTAACAGTACAACAGCTAGAGTATAATGAAAATGATGGTGTAAATGCTTCCCTCAGTGATGGTGGCTCTGTGGGGTGCTTTATATGGAATCTTCTTAGTCCACTCCTCTCCTAAATGACAGGGTCCTTAATAATATTAATGCAGTGATTCTGGAAAACATCTTGCACATGTTCCAAAAGCTCCCATAGATGCTTCCAGGGTGCATTTCCATTATTTTGTCCATACCCTTTATATCCACAAGAGGTCAGTATCATACTTTGTATTGGGATCATCAGTATGTGTGCCCTCTTCATAAACTGCAAGCAAGGGAATTGAACATTTCATATCTGGAGCCATTACTGTAGTTTGGCCAAGTTTTACTCTTGCCAAGTTGCTACCTCCCTAGGTTTATGAAATGCTGATATCCGATGTAGACCAGTACTTTCTGTTCCATCATTAAAATCAAACTGTTCAGTAATGATCAAACTCTTTTAAAGGCTCTTATTACACTGTTTTGGAAGTATACTCTGAATCAATACATCCGATTAGGACAAATGATTGAATATAAGATATCTGCTCTAATAGGTTGCTACTGTGTCAGAAAGATCCCGTATAATGGAGCTGGAGAGGGACCTCTCACTGCGAACCAGAGAGGTAGCTGACCTACGGCTGCGTCTCGAGTCCCAGCAGGGCTCTGAGGGCTCAGACTCTACTCTTTCTCCCCTTCTGGAAGAGATAAACTCGCTGAGAGATCAGATGGCCTCTCAGGACACTAAGCAGCAGGAGGAGCTGGTGAAATACAAGGAGAAGCTGGAAGCTGAAGAAAAGACCCACAGTGAGGCAATTGCCCAGCTTCAGGCTACATCCATTAGGCTCTCTGGTGACAATGAGCAGTTACGAATGCGCCTGAGCCAGGCTGAGAAGGAGAATGCAGACATTATTGAACTGTGGCGTTCCAAGCTAGAATCTGCCATTGCCTCTCACCAGCAAGCCATGGAGGAGCTGAAGTTGTCCTTCAGCAAAGGCGCAGGTGCCCAGACGACAGAGCTAGTGGAGACCAAGAGTACCCTGGAGAGGCTAAAGGTGGAGCACAAGTTAGCTCTGGAGGAGGCAGGAGCCAGACATGAAGCTCACACCACAGTTTGGGCTCAGGAGACAGAGGCACTGAAGGCACAGCTATTGTCTTTGACTGAGGAGAAAGAGCGACTGGAGGAGTCCCTACGGTCCAGTGTTGAGAGTGCTGAGGAGCAGCACCTTGTGGAGATGGAAGATGTGCTGGGAAAGCTGCATGCTGCTGAAATAAAGGTAAAGGAGCTTGAAGAGAAAGAGGGAAAGTTAATCCAACAGGCCCAGGACAAGGACAGAGAAACCAAAGAGCAGATGGCAGCAATGGATGCTCTGCACTCCAAGGAAGCTCAAGGTAACCAGGAGCTCAAGACCCTGAAGACTCATTTAGAGGAGGTCCAGAGCCAGGCAAACTCACAGGGTGTCAAGGTGGGTCCTTATTCACTTCCTGTCCATTGTCATTGCGTTTTAATCTCTTTCATATTTTAACAAATCATTAAGTCCCTATTTCCTCTATTTCTTCTGTTGAACTGAACTTAGTGTGGAATATTTCAAACAATCTATTTTTGTTTTGGTTTTCGCATACTTCACTTACTCCCTGACCTTGAATGTGCTGTAGGTCAGTGAGTTGAGCTCACTGTTGGAGGGGCGACAGCAGGAACTCCTCTCCTTACAGCAGGGTCTGACCACTATACAGCAGGAGAAGGACTCCCTGGAGCAGGAGCTTGGAGGCCTGGTGAGGCTTATGACTTAATTTTGGAAGTGGGTACCTCCTTTTGGTTTAGGAATGCAGTCACTGGTATTGTTTTAAATTTTGTTTTGGCTGTAAACCTCAAGGTAAATTGCAGTAAGGTATTATACTGAGCACTCTCAGAGTATCACACCTGTTTTTGCTTAAAGTTCGACATTTTGAATTATAATTATTGGTTATTCTTTTTCACCAGACACATGTCACATTGTAGGAAAATGTTTCTACTTTGAGCTTGCAGCTAGCTGTGCCCCTTGGTTTCAATGAAGAAAGCTAATAATGTGAGCAAACCACAAATGTAGAAACTTTTCCCCACAATGTGACACGTTTACAATTTTATTTGTTTATGGGACACTTCACACTTGACCCTTAAAAAGAATTTTCATTGAAAGATTGTTATCATATATTACTTGGCCACTTCATGGCATTTGGCTTACAATTTGCAGACATGCTACCTTGATTATTGTGAATTGAGTTGGAGTAAAATGTTTTGAAATATCAGCACCTGATATCTGTAATGGTGGTTAGGCTGTGGAGCCTAAAATTGAGCCCTGTATTTCCTTTGATGTGCTCTATTACTATCTGGTACAGAAAACCTAACCTGCATAAAGGTGATGCCAGTTTTGTTTTCCCGTAGAAACAACAGTTGGCTGAAAGCACAGAGGAGCAGACTAAATCAGTGCAAACTATGCAAGGTAAATGATGTCTACTTTTTCTGCCAGTCAAATGTTAGTCTTATGATGATGCTATTATTTTCTCTGAGTCTATAGTGCTGCTATTTGACCATTTTCTGTTGATTGGGTTTTTGGGATCTTAACTCTTGCAACAATTTTCTTTTTGCAGAAATGCTTGAGAAGCTCAGTAAGAAGGAAGAGCAGTGCACATCCCTTACCACCGAATCAGAGTCTCTTAGAAGTCAACTTTCAGGTGAGGACAATGGCTAGCACTGCAATCATTTGTATGTTAAATGTTTATTTTTGTAATATGGTTAAGTGCTGTAGTGTCAGAAAATGTATGTAAATGTAAGAAAAATTTACATTTACATTGCATTTTTACATTTATATACATTTTCTGATACTGCATTACTTACTTAAGTATGGTAAAATAAGTATGTAATGACAAAGAAAAAGATACATTTTGGCATGTTTTTTCTGTATGACTAGAACAACCCAATGACCTTAACAAAATGATCTCATCTTCACTTAGGGCTGGAGAGGAAGCTAAAGGCTGGAGATGAAAAGCTTGAGCAGCTTACAAAGGACAAGGCCAAGCTGGAAAGTGATATTTCAGACATGGTGAAGTCATCGGGAGATAGTTCAGTACAGCTGACCAAAATGAATGAAGACCTCACACAGAAAGAAAGGTACCATTTTTTTGTTACTCCACACTGTGTGTTATTAGTTGCTGATGCACATTAATGTAAACAAAATCATTATGTAATCTGAGAAGATGTTATTTGTTGTCTTGGAAGTTTATTTTTGATATCTTATATTCTGTCAGACAGTCACTTCACTTCTCCTCTGTCCTATCATTCAGGAGGCTTGAGGAGTTGCAGAATCAGCTGGCAGAAGAGAAGGAGCGGGTAGCACACTTAAATGAACAACTCCAGCAGGAACTGTCCCGTAAAGACCAGGAGCTGAAAGAGATTAGCGATCGGTATCAGTCTCAAATAAACAGCCTTCAGGAGAATATTGATAACTTGGTGAGTTGACAATTAGGTGAAGTATGTTTTGGTCTTTTCCCATAGGTTCTTAAGTTATTTGTGGTGACAAGCCAGGGTGGGCAAGATATACAGTATTGTGTTGGTGTTGTTTGTTGTGTGTCTTGGACCCCAAGAAGACCTGTTGCTTTGAAGACAGCTAATGGGGATTCTAATAAACTATCTAACAGTGGAACATTGGAAAAGACTCTTTGCGTGCAAGATGGGAAACACAATGTGTTTATTGTAGCAGTTATGGAAACCTATTTGTGATGGGTCTCTCTGATGTAACATTGGGTAGTCACACATACATTTATGTGTGACTACCCAATGCTTAATGTGTTCTAAAGGATTAGTGAGACAAAGGAATAGTTTTTAAATACCTGTATATTTGTTTTACTGTGCATTTTTACATGTGTTTGTATGTGTTTTACATATTCTTTGATATATTTTGTTCAATGTATCCTTCAACCACTGTCCCCCTCCAAACAAGTAGATCTTTTCTGTGATTAGTTATTGTCTGTCTCATTTCTCATTGTCTAGGAGAAGAATGTGCAACAAGGTGAGACCTTGGTTAAGGAGCTGAAGGCTTCACAAGAGAAGGCCAAGCTCCATGTGAAGGAACTCGAGGAGCTGCAGGGTCAGATGGACAAGGCGAAGAAGGAGGTCTGCTCCTCCAGGGATAGAACCCAGGAGCTGGAGAAGTTGGTGTCTGAGCTGCAGCCATACAAGGAACAGGCTCAGGTGAGCACCAGCCTGCAGATTTGCAAATGGGTCATTTGAATCACCATGTTTTGAAGTTTCTGGAAGTAACTGGTTTAATGTGAAAATATTGTCTTATGGTCATGCTGATCAGTGTGTGGTTACTGGTGTTTTAGTAATTTCACTAGTATTGTTTCTTTGATGAAAATGATTAGGTAAAAATAAGTGACCTACCCAGTTTTACATTTTTTTTTATATTGTCATTCTGTATTAAATTATATTGAGGTTTGATTTTAGCCATTAGGGACATGTATTAACATAAAGACAGTGGGATTGGGATGTATTGAAGTATTGACACAATACAATACAGAAGCATACAATTTCAAATTGATAATGATTTTTGTCTCCATGTAACAAACAACAATAATAAGTGTTTTCTGCATATTATTAACTTTGGTTACTTTTTCAATCTGAATTGCTATCTCAGATTATTTCTGATGGGTTTCTCACATGCTTTAACATTATGGCTAATAACCAGTTTTGTTATATTCACCTTATCTCTATATTGGATGGTGCTACAGGCTACTTTGAATGCAGGGGTACACATGATAAAGCTATGATTTTGGGCTACATTTTAGATAATGAATGGTTGTGGGGGGAAAAGCTGAGAAATGGATACATTTAACTAACAAATTTTGTTCTGGCTGATAAACATAACCTGATTTAATCCAACTCCGGTGTATCATTAAATTTAAGTTGGATCAGATCAGTGACCACTTACAAACATGTTTATCAGACATTCATTTCAATTCTCTTTCATATTGCATTGAGTGAAACAGGCTTCAGCTGTGTACACCTATTAACACTTTTTTTTCCCCCCAGACTGATATTTCATTTTGGTAGAACATTTTCACTTTTTACCACGCATGTCCCCGTAAAAATTCTGTAACGCTGCATAGGTTCCACAGCCAACCACATCAGCTGTCCCAGGGATCCATAGTCAACACTGGCATTCAGACTTTTTTATGTCTCTCCATTCACTTCCACTCATTTTGAAAACGATACATATTAAAAACATTGATGCGGAGCCGAACAATAATAAGATGTATATGTCTCCATAAATTGGTCATAGCATAATAACAGCTGCCAGTAGTCAGTGTTTGTTTACATGCCATTCACATACCTGAATCTGAATATCCATCTTAGCATTTCTGTAGTTCATGTATTCATCAGAAGTATGAACGTAAGAGTGCTGATGTGAAAATATTCAACCTTACATTTTGAAGCTCAAGGTGGTGTAAGTTGTAGTGTCATCTTTTGCCATTTTTTTTAATGCTTTTGCAGCTTAACTTTCCCATTTGCATATTATTTTTGTCTATATCTGCTTGGTTTATTTTTGGATTCATCTTACTTTTTTCCTATATACTGTACATATATATATATATATACCCCTCCCTTTTTCTTTCAACTTTATTTCCCCAGTGTCTTTCTGCTGAGCTTGACTCCTCCAAGCATGATGTTGAAAGGTTGTCCGAAAATATGGAAAAGCAGATACTAGATCTGGAGCATGTGTGTAAGGAAAGTGAGGATGTTAAAGCTCAAAAAGGCAGACTGGAGAAGCAACTTTCAGATGTACAGACCAAGTTGTCTGCCCTTGAGGTTAGTCACCAGGAGCTTTCGCTCAAGAACGAAGAACTGCTATTGACAAGAGACAAGCTTTCAAAATGTCAAGAGGAGCAACTTGCCAACAACAAATGTTTAGATGGAGAAAGAATTTCATTGAACAAGGAGTTGGAGAAGCTCAAAAATGTTCTTCAAGAAGTACAGACTGAAAACAAAAACCTGAAGCATTCTGAAGGTAAACACCAAGCCCAAATTGAGGAGCTTCAAAGAGAAAACACAGAAAAGAATGAGACGCTCTTGAGGTGTCATCAAGACATACAGCATCTTGAGCTTAAGAAGAAGCAACTTGTTGAGGATTATGAAAATGCCTGCAAAGAGAGGAATAGATTTGAGGAGGAGCTCAGTGAAAGCAGGTCGACGTTGACGTCTGAGAAGGACAATTTAGTTTTGGAGAGAGACGCTGCCAGAAACATAAAGAAATCTCTTGATGCTAAGAATGCTGAGTTGCAGGCAAAACTTCAATCCTTGAACTTGGAAAAAGAAGATCTCACAATGAAGAATACCCAGCTGCAAGCCCTTACAGAAACATTGACAAAAGAGAAAGTTGAGATGTCCACTCAAATCAGTGCTGCCATTTTGGACAAGAAAAGCCTCGAGGCAATCAATACAGAGCTTCAGAATCATCTTAATGCCATCAAAAAGGATCTTGAGAATTCTGCCCGTGATTGTAAAGAGCAGAAAGCCTCAAAAATGAGCTTGGCCAAGATGCTGGAAGAGTTCAAGACAAGCAGCCAGGTTACTGATTCTGAAAGGCTTCACCTTCTGCAGGAGAAGGAGGACTTGCTTGCTTTCCAAAGAAAGGTCTGTTCTGAGAAGGAGGAGCTTGTTAAAGAGAGAGAGGAATTTAAGGAGAAACTTCAGAGCTCAACAGAACAATTATCTCAATCAAAGGAGAAAGTTGAAGAATTATTGTCCTCTTTTGAGCAAGAAAAGCAAGCATTTCACCTCCAGAATGCTGAAACTGAGATGGCCCTACATGGTATAAGGAAAGAGAAGATGACCCTGGAATCAGCATTAGAGCAGCAAAAAATGGATTATGAGCGTCTGATACACGAGCAGGGAGAATTAGAAGAGAAGCACACAAAAGCAATATCTGAGAAAACTGTTATTTCTCATGAGCGAGATAAGCTAGCTAGTGATGTCCGTACAATGAAGGACCAGTTGGACAGTTCTTCCAAAGCTAATGATGACCTTATTCAGGAAAAGTCCAATTTAACAGTAATGCTGGAGGACTCCAAACGGAAAAAAGACGAGGTTGAAGCTGAGAGGACTTCTTTGAAACAAGACATGGGTGATCTACAAAAACAACTGCAGAAGCTTCACTCTGATGTTGAAATTCTTGAAAAGGGCAAAGCTGAACTTTCTCAAGAGCATAATACACTAAAAATTAATTTTGAGCAAGTTCATTTGGAACTTTTACAACAAGTTGATAACCTTACCAAAGATCGTGACCTCCTACAATCACATCAGACTGAGGTTGACAAAAATATGCAGTCCTTGCAGAAAGAGAACCAGGGTCTGCTTCAACAGATCCAGCAATTAAAGAATTGGACAGAATCAATGTCAGAGGCCAAAAGTCTTCTTGAGACCCAGCTTCAGGCTGAAACTGTTGAACGTAATAAAGTCACCTCTATCAAGGATGGTCTCTCCAAAGAGATTGAGGAGCTACAGAAAAAGTTGTCCTCACTGACACAGGAAAATGCTGAGATTTCTACTAACCTTAAGAATACTGATGAGGAAAAGAAGTCTTATAGTACAGATGTGGAGGCATTGAGTACACAACTGAAGCAGAGAGAGCAAGAAAAAAGTCAGTTGTCAGGAGATAAAGAACGGTTATCATCTAAGCTTGAGGAGATGGGCAAACAAATGACTTTCCTGACTACAGAGAAGGAGGAGCTTTTAGCTATACAATGCAGACTGGAGCAAGACATTTCGTCTCTCCGCAGTAGCCAAGAGATTTGCAATGGGGAACGTTCAAGGCTCCTTGGGGAGTTGGAGAAGCTGCAAGCTACCCAGAAGCAACTAGAGATTGATACCAGGGCCCTACAAAATGACAAAGAACTTGCAGAAAAGCAGTACAAGGCTGCCATTGAGGAGGCATCAGCTTCTGCCATGGCGAGGGAAGAAATTTCCTCCAACATGGCAAACTTAAGCGCTCAGAGGGATGCCCTGCAAATGGAGAGAGATGAAGCCACCCAGCAAGTCATACAGCTTGACTCCCAACTCAAAAATGCTCTTTCTAAGCAGCTTGAGGTATTCCCGTAGTAACAATTGCTGACACTCACCCACACATTAGAATGGCTGGGGCTATGTTGCCTTCTCACTGCATGCCTGTTGGTTTGTCTTTTCTTCCCACTTTCCTTATTCATATCTAATTTTTCATCTTCCATTCACTAACGGCTGTTTATTGCCTCTAGCACCCAGCTTTTATGTGTAAAATGTTCTTTCCTGTGGACTTATAACGTGATAACATTAGGATCTATTCTTCAGGGTTATATCATTATGAAGGTCTGAGCTAACCTTGAATCATGAGGTCATGTCTACAAACCATGAAATGGTGTTAATATTTTGATTCCTTAATTAATATTGACAGTCTTATTTAAAATGCTACATATGGGGTTTTTTCAGTAACAACATATTGCTGTGAAATTAGTTTGATCACACATTCTAATGCTAGGAGAAAAAGCAACAGTTGCTCTAAGAAACTGTAGCCCCAATAATCTACTTTGTGGTGTTGTTTTGCATTTTTGGGCTTGATTCCCTGCAAAATCCCTCCAAGTAGACTGGTAAGTTACACATCAAAAGTAGTGGGGAAGGAAATATTGAACTTTGTCAATGCAAAGCAGCTCACAGGGGCTATGAAAAGGAGCAAACTTGGTTTCTATCACAATTCATTCGGCTTTGATATGATTTGACAAAATCCTACACAGATTGCCTTCAAAAGATTGCCACTCACTCCATTTTTTTTGCTCTCGTCTGAGTAATTTAATGGGTGGTAATACTCAATATCCGTTCTGAGGCCACAGGTTTTCAAGCATTTTACAGTATTAATTATGTTCCTTACTTAATACATACTTAATTCTTAATTGGAAAGAGCTCTGAGAATTTCATAGAACTGGGATTGGGCCTATAGTAGCACAATCTACTGCAAGAATGATGTCTAACACACAAAGCATGCAATTTAATTTTTTTCACAGTATAAAAACATGAGATGTACCTTCATTTGACTGAGGTTAAGGTTGGCATTATGATTAGCTTCATCAAATGATCTGCAAATCTCTTAATCAGGATACATTAAGTGTTGACCTCAATGTGTCCCTATTTTTCAGACAACTTAATATGAAATTATTGTTCTTATGAAACATCCCTCGTCACTGTTTAGGCTGCAGAGGCCACTGGAAAAACTGCTGATGCCCTAGAACAACTGACAAAAGAGAAAGTTTGTCTGCTGCAGGAGAAGAATGAAGCCCAGGCTTTGCTTGAAAAGCTCCAGAGTTCCAAGCAGGAGATGGAGACTCAGGTAAGAGCAGTACCAATCTTTCTCTCGGGCTGAAATGTAAGCAAGCAGAGGTTTTTGCAGAGAATGGAAGGTTTTGAAGTGGCTTTCTGGAGTGATGTGACTAAGAAACTCGTATTGTAAGCTGTTAATTGTTAAGTGGCTTTTCAATATATGTAAGAGAAATAGGGTGGAGTCAAATCTTTGGGATATGTGTCTTGTAGTTGTAAGTCGACCGACTTAACCAGAGCCTAGCATAACTGGCACCACCAACCTTAGACCCTCGGTGAAGACAAAGAAAAACTGTTTAAACCTTATTAGGAAAAGAACTGAAGAAACTTTGAGTGGGGCAATTCAAGGAGGGATCCCGTACCAGGGCGACTGAAGGTGCGACAGGGGCCAGGAAAAAACAGTTAAATGGGCAATAACTTAGATATGAAGAAGGACAAAGGGAAACATAATGAGAAAGGGGATTTCGGTCAGCTAGGGTCAGCACCTGTGTCCACTGCCAGGTAAGATAACAGAAAGAAGGGAATTTGTTGTAAATATGTTTATGCTATCACTGATTTAGCTGGAATCGTTGAAGAAACAGAATACCAAGTATCAAGGAGATCTGCATGTATCCAAGGAGCAGCTTGGCTCAGAAGCTCAGAGGATCAAGAGTCTGTGCCAGGAAATGTGAGTGTATCCTTCATTTTGGCTTTGGGTACAACTGAAAACTATCAGACCCTATTTGCATTGTGTATTGTGATGAGTAGGTTAAGTCTCTTGAGACATAGAACAAGGTTTTTATTGATCTTAGTTTTTATTGTTTCACATGCATTACTTCTGCCTCCAAGTGTCTTTTCCATGAGTTGTCCTTGTTCCTGAGATGAAGTTAATATTTGTGTGTGTTCAGCGAGGAGCTTAAAGAAGAAAGGTCTGTGGAGTCCCAATCTCTACAAGTCTTGCAGGAGGAGAACAACCGGCTGACTCAGGAGCTTGACAACAAGCACAAGGACAAGAGTGGCCTTGTGAAGGTACAGCACCATACCTCTCTATTTCCAAAACATTTTCCTTACATGAAATTCGAAACTATTGTAGGTGAACAATTTTGATGAATATTTTTTCCCCCTAGCTGAAGGACGAGCACTCAAAGCTCAAAAAACAGTTGGAAGAGTTGAAGCAAAGGTAAGGGAATGTGTGGTAATTTTGTGATGCAGTTGTTGGCAGTGTCTCAGCACTCAAACACAGCAAAACATACAGCACTAATGAATTTGTTTGTTGTCCTGATACAGAGCTCATACATCTTGTAAAACATGAATGTGTTTGTCTGGCTTCTGTTAATATGCAGTGCAGTTATAAGTGCATGTTAATGTTTTTTCCTTCAAAGCCTGCCAAATAATGCCTTCAGGTATTCCACGCCTTTAAATGTTGCATCATGTCAGTCATTATAATGGATATTAAAGATACTTAATGCTACTGATTTATTAACTACAGTGAGATCAATATGTTTGGGACAAAAAAGCTTTTTTTAAAATTTACTCTATTCTCCAAATGTTGGATTTGAAATCGAACAGATAATATGAGGTTAAACTATTGATTGTCAGCTTTTGTTAGAGGGTTTTTGTATAAATATTGGTTTCACTATTTAGAAATAACGAGCACTAATGTTTAGTATCTGGTGGCATATCCTTGCAATAACTGCCTGAAGTCTGTGTCCCATTAAATCCGCCAGATGCTGGGTATCTTCTCTGGTGTTGGTCTGTCAGGCTTGTACTGCAGCCGTCGTCATTGTTTGTTTTGAGGTCTTTATGCCTTACGTCTCATCTTCAGTAAATATAATGCATGTTCAATGGGATTTAAATCTGGAGATTGACTTGGTCGGTTAAGAACCTGCCACTTCTTGGCCCTGAAAAACTCCCTAGTTGCCATGATGGTATGTCATTGTTTTGCTGTAAGATGAAGCACCGTCCAATGAGTTTGGAGGCATTTGCTTGTACTTGAGAAGACAAAATGTTTCTGGACACTACTCCTGTCAGTAGTTACATCATTAATGAAGAGAAGTGAGCCAGTTCTAGTACCAGCTATACATGCCCAAACCATAACACATCCATGTCTGCCTCCTGGAGAGTGTTCCTGATGTGTCAGACAGTTGCCACCCCTTTGTTCCTCATGTTGACAGACACCAGTGGCAAACTCGTAATACACTCGTAAACTCTTAATATAGCTCTTTCATGCTGCACTGATGATGCAACAAAACACAGCTAACAAAACACCTGTCAAGACAATTGTCCCATAATAAATAATTAAATAGGGTAATATGTATAAAAGCTGTTGTTATTTCTAAATAGTAAGATCATTTTTTATATATATACCCTTCAATAAAAGCTGACAGTCTGAAATCAAACAAATAATACAGGTTAAAGTACAAAGTTATTATAAAAAAAAAGCAAATTTGTCTCTGTCTGGAAGCTTTTATTAAGAGTGATTGTATACTTTTGCCATTTAGTGAGGTACTTTGTATTTGATAGTGAGAGCACCTTGAAGAAAGAGTTGGACAAGGAGAAAGCCATGTTCCAACAGTCCATCCATAAAAACAGTGCCTTAATCTCAGAGAAGGACAAGGAGCTGGAGACCCAGAAGAGTGAGGTGAGAATTGGATGTGTGTTGGCACTCTTACTCACTGTAAGAGCCTGTAGTATATGTCTTTTTGCTGGCAAACAAGTAATCTGTTTTCTCCAAGAAAATTGAAACATTTTGTCAGCAATGAAGAGTATGGCTTTTGTTTCCTACACAGCTAGCTGTATTGCATGGGGAAAGTGCCACAGTCAAGACGCTGCAGGGTACTATCCAGTCCTTAGAGAAGGACAAGGCTCGTCTCCAGGAGCGTGTTCAGAGCCTGGAGAAGGACCTGGCTGCGGGGCCCGACACCATCCACAAGTCCTCAGGTACCTAGCTTAACTCATGCCTACAACTACCAACTAGTAGTTCTGGTGGCTCTATGCATCCCTTGCCATGAGGTGGCCTGATGGCAAGCAAGCGTGTCTACTTTCTCACTTTACTAATAGAAGAAATATTAATTGAGGCCTTAATGTAACCCTTAACTGGATGTAATGTAATTTTCCAGGTGATACAGTTGTGGACCAGTTGACAGAGGACAAGGAGACTGCAGAGAGTCAGGTAACATGTCTTTGCTCTTTAAACCAGAATTATCCCAATAATAAAGATAAAGGTCCTGACCACAAAGTTGATGTCGTCTTGGAGGTTTCTATGACGTGTGTATTCAGACAAAAGATGCATCCTTATCCTGGCCCATAGGGTTTTCTGTATGATATTAACTCAATATCAATAGTATTTATACTCTAATCATATTTTGGGCAGTAATACAGAAACAGTCTTTTGCTGAATGCCGTGCTGTTTGTGAAATGACATTTAATAACAAAAACTTCTTCTGATATTTATGTCAGTGCTGCCGAAATACATTTGAATTGACTGTTGAACTTGGAAGTGAAGTGTGTCGCTGTTACAGTACTTTATTTTACAGAGGTAAAAAGGCCAAAATGATTTTAAAATGAAATGTCATTTATAAGCATAGTAAGCTTCCTACATTACCTCAATTCTCACAGAGATGATTGATCAGACTCACTGATCAATATCATTCAGTTGTGATCAAGCATTTCACCCACAGTGGGATACTACCAAGTGACTTCTCTAAGGCCTCCAGCATCTTCTTCTTCTTGTTGTTCTAAAAATTTCCACTGCATATTTTGTCAGTGATGGCTTGAGTATGTTGTCTGGCAGTACGTGGGTCCTTCTAATTTGAATCTCATTTTTGTCTTTTCCTTCTCCTCCTTTTCCTCAAATCCCTTTTCCTCTCCTCCTCCCTGTCTCTGATGTTGGCAATGCTACCCCACAATCAGGCAGCGGTTTGTTAATGTTTTTCATCAGCTTCACTTGTGCATGTTTATTTGTCTGTCGATATCACTGTGGCTCTCGTTATGGGCTGTCCTATGTTCTGAAAAAAGATGTTTATAACTCATTACAGTTGGTGTCAAAACTACTTGCCGTCTTCCAAAGATGAATCAAGCTTGATCTCTCCATACCTTTACAACTGGCTTTTCGTCAGTGAAAATTATTTTAGGAACATTACATTTATCATAGATTTCATCAGATAGATTTCAGTTTGTCGAGCATAGATTTGACTCAAAAAAAGGTACTATAAGTGGGTAATTTAGTGACTGATTCCTAGCTATGATTTCTCTTTGGTTGATGACTCACAGTGGTGATGCTCAGTTTTTTGGTTTGGATTTATTTAACATTTTAGGAAATGGTAATCCTTGTCATAGGGTTAGGGGTAATGTAATGTCCATGTAAGATCTTGTCAGATAATAAACTGGGGAAGTTATTTTGGACAGCTCATATCTAAACTTTAAAGTACATTATGTACATTACATTTTGTAAAATTGAATTTGTTGATTGCATAAAAGACATTCTCCAACAGCAGCGATGCTATCACTTCTTGTTTGCAGATTGAATTCCTGAATTCAGTCATTGTTGACCTACAGAGGAAAAATGAGGAACTCAAGGGCAAGTTAGAGAAAATGGCAGCTGCTGCTCTCAATGGGAATAATGCAAGCGAGCTGGACAACTATGATGGGTGAGCTTGGAGTCCCATCGATAGCAGACTATTGCAAACTTCTGCTAAAATAACTTTTCTTGTGTGGTTAGAATGTAAAACACTTTGCAACCTCTCTGAGTTACACCTAGAACTTGTCTTTTGTAGTTTTACCAAGGAACCCATGAAGAAGAAGCCCCCCCCAAGGCTGTTCTGTGACATCTGCGACTGCTTTGACCTCCATGATACTGAGGACTGTCCTACACAGATGCAGATGCCAGACTCTCCACCACATACCACCTACCACGGCAGTAAGGATGAAGAACGACCTTACTGCGACATCTGTGAGGCCTTTGGGCACTGGACCGACTCCTGCAATGATGACCAGACCTTTTGAAGCCTTCCTCGACCGTTCGTTTGCACAATCAATATATTTGCACATTATGTTAGATCATGCGGTGCTCATGGGGTTTTGGTTTTTATGTGTGCGTTTTGTGTGCTTGTTTTTGCCAAGCGTCTTTGTTGTCTAAGCCAGCCCTTAAGCGCTCTTATGGGAGAATGTCTCCTTAAAATCGCCACCCAAAAATCTAGAAAAGTGCAGACAATTAAAATGCATACATATAATTAAAGGTTTGTGTTTGAAATTGTAAACGACCTCGGAGAAGGCAATTGTTTGCTTTGCTATCTTGGGTTTGTGTGAGTGAGGAGATACTGTAGGTGCACCAATGGTCATGGGAGAAGGAGTGGTCTCCCTCAAAGCGATTTAACTTATCAGTACCCTAACATTGATTGCACACTTTGTCAGGGGGAAACAAAGCTAGTATCATAAATATGTTTATTTGAAACTGTAAATTACTTGATTGCGCAAAAATTGGCGAGCTATAGTTTATTTTTTTACGCCTGGAAATACTATGTACTCTTTAAAGGATTGTCAGTTCATGTGATAGTTTTTGAAGTGGAAAGACATGGGAGAGTGTTTTGCTAGCTCTTGATGGGAGTGGAGCAGCAAAACCCAGTATTATTTGGCTTTAATTGGAGCTTTTTTTAGGCTTCATCATTGGACTACTGGATGATCAGCAAGAAGAAAGCAGTTAAATCTAAAGTACTTCACACTTAAGTTCTTAGTTCCAGTTAAATGGCCTTCACAAAAAAAGTTACTTTGCAATTAAATGATCATTTCTTTAAGAAGGAAATTAAATAAATGATATACTTCGGCATTTCTTCACCTAATGTTTTGAATATCTGTATAAAAATAAATGAAGTTTATGTATAAATTGAAAGTCTTGGGTCTATGTCGATTGTTCACAATTTTCAAAGGACTTAGACATACAGTGCATTTCATACAGTTGTCTCTTTCAAGTACAGAAGAAGAGTGGTGACAGCGGAGATGAAGGGAGGAGTGAATCATTTTGGAATGAATCTTGTAGGCTACACATGTTTAGGATTCAAATGCTGATCAGGCTCCACTTGCAAATTAAAGGATGTAGTGCATAAGTTGACCCAATTTTCCCCTTCAACCTCTTTGTGGTCTCCCTTTCCTCACTCATTTTTTTAATATAAAAAGAACTGTGATTGTTCCAGTTGATGTTTTTTGCTTTTGAAAAGTCAGTATCACACAAGTCTTTAACCAGTTCATTTTATGAATATTGTGAACCCAGAACTTTTAGCATTCATTCATTATTGTTCAATTTTCTTTTTGCCAAAATAATCTTTGTACCATTCTTTTGAAAACACAATTTCCAAATTATCGTTAATCTGTATTGAACACAGTCTTAAACGCTGGTTGAGGGTGGTTGAGGGACCAGGCCCTATGCTTTAGGAGGCTGAATGAGGGAGAAGTTGGTGGGCTTCAGATGCAGACTGCCATTTCTCTAGCTGTACACTGAACTCTACAGTCATTGGTTCCAGCTGGATGGGAGCAGTATCATCTATGTGAACATCCGTCTCACTTTCCTTCCGTCCTTTTGCTTTGCCTACACAGGACAAAATGAGACAGGATTTCAGCAGGTTAAGTAGATTGAGCACATGGTTTGAGAAATGACTGACAGGATAAATCCAGGTACAGGTGTATCCCCTTTTTTCTTCCCTTATTTTGGATGCCAGTGTTTTTTTGAATATCAAAATGTGCTTCTACTTTTTGTCATTCCACCATTATTTATCAATCATAAATATGAAACAAATTCATAATGGCAACAGCTTCTTGGAATGACATCAAAACTGGCGAGAGGCAATGCAGTATCTGGGCATTTTACAATGTCTATTGATGTGAAACCCATTTTTATACATCTAGTCAGTTTTATATTTTAGTCATTTAGTTGGTGCACTTATGCAGAGCAACTTTCAGTGAGTGAGCAGATAGGGGTTCAGTGGCTTGCTCAAGGACACTTTGACAGCAAACATGGCTGTCAGTGGTACTTTTCAGTTATGGGTCCCGGTTTAGTGCTCTGCTGATGATATGAGCCATTGTGTGTGTAGAGGCCAAGATTTCTGCTCACCTTTTGAAGTTTCTGTATTCCTCTGTCCAACAGTACTGTCTCCCCTTGACTTTAATTTCTTCTCCTTCTTGTCCTCTTTGATTTTCTTAGCTGGATCCTACAGCAAAGTGAAAAGCACATCCAACATGAATTCGGGCTCATCATCTTGACCTGTTTGAGTGCCCCATCACAGTCCGTTATTGCAATTCCCGTTATAACATTTTATGTCTTAACCCTTATGTCATTGTCATGTAAACTCGACATCCACAGTACAGTGTAAACCTACTTTTTCAAGGGGTCCCATGGCCCTCATGCTAGGCTCTGTGAGCAGGACACCAAGGTCGCACAGGATGTCGACCTTTTGACTTCCTTTGACCAGATTGTGAAGGGGGACATGGACAGAGCCAAGGATTCTTCTGATCGGGGTGTCCTGGACCAGGTTTGTTACAGACTTCTTTTTGTCTTTAGATTTGTCTTTGGAACCAACTTTGCTTGGAGCCTGTGCAAGATGCCAAAGACATCTAGTAAAATATTCTGTTGAGCTACATTCTAGATTTTTATACATAAAAAGGCACTGCATCCCCTGCAGAGCGTATGTAACGAGCATATCCTGGTTCCTAACCAAACTAATCCAAATTCTTCACATGGAGGTTGAAGATTACTTTTCCGACCAACATTCACTTATCAGTTTGAATTTGCTTTTCTCATATCTTTTATACACACATGCACATAGCCTCCTATACACATGCATTTCTTCAGAAACATCAGAGAGTGGGATCAGCTGCAATGCAGCTCCACTAGAGCATTTTGGTAGATATAATATCAATCATCTTTCTGTCACCAGCTCACAACTGGTGTCAGTAATCAAATCAAATCTAAAACTGAAAGACCTGTAGACCAACTTCCTATCTCAGCTGATCTACCAAGACCATGAACCCACTGAGCACTTTCTATCATTAATGCTTTAGTTTTTTTAGACAGCTACTAAACCTTCACTTTTAAACCCTGTGTAGCCTGATTTTAGCCTAGACACTATAAACCATTTAAACAGCTAATCAACATAAAATTGCTCAACGGGAACATCCCATATTCTCTTCATTTTTGATTCAATGAGAACAGAATGAGAAGCTCACTTCTTTCCCTCTCCCTCCTTTCTTCTCTTTTTGGGTTTGGCTGGGTTTGGCTACTGGGACTTCTACAGAAGATGCAGGCCATGACAGGACCTAAAATGTGAAATGTTGACATTGTCAAGTATCACAATATCAGTTCAAAAAAAATCAATCATATTTCACTTAAACTTTCTTTACCTTTTCCTCCTCTACCCTAAGACAAAGTCCTCGAATGAGGAATCTCTTCAAGCAGCCCAAATCTCCAACAATATATGAACTTGTATGGGCAAAGTCCATGTATTCTGCACATGTCAGCTTTGATGTACTCTGTATCAACACTGTAGAAAAAAGCAATTAACAATCATCAACGATCAAACTAAAGATTGGTATACAGTAGGTATAGGAAATACAGAAATAAAACAGAAAAAGATATTTCAGGCATCTGGAAAGTCAGAGAGAGAAATAATTACATAAAAATGAATTGAGCAGTCGGTTTCGCTAAGTTAGAACAAATTACATTGTTGATAAATTGTCCATCTAGTCATCATGTTTCATTATGCGCCTGCCCGTATATTTCTCTGACGGCAGTCATACAAATGCCACAGAACCTTATAAGAAAAAGTACCCTGCAGGCTCAAAGTCTGTAAGTAAGGCTAATACAGGATACATGGCCAAGTTAGTTCAATTCATAACACAATACTGACATTATTTCCTGACACCTTTACATCCCTCTCCTCCTCTGCAATAACAGCTCATCGGTTCTTGCCTGTCTCTCTGTCCATTTGAACAACCTTCAGTTAAAGTTTTTTCTGTGCTGCATCAGTGTTTCTGGTTCTGTTTCTGTTCTGTTTCATATATACTCCACATTATTTCAAATGAAGAAATCAGGTTTTTACCTGGTGTGATATCATGGGAGTTTTCCTCAGTGTCAAATACTGTGTCAAATATAGATTCACAGTTGGCTTGCTGTGGGCAAAACATCACAAAAATTCATATTAAAGGTATAGTTCCCATGCAATTTTTACTTTCTACTGTTCCTTGTCAGTGCAATGTTTCTATCCCTGATTTGAGCTTCCCGGTTACCACGTTCCAAGTTTGTTAAAGGTTAATGATCATCATTTGTACTCACAGTACAAAAACAGGCAAAAAGGTGAAAGAAAAGTCTGGGTGACACCTTGTTAAGAGATGCTTGATGACTGAGAAACTCATATGTGACAAAATAGCTGTAGGTGACAACAGGGAAGTCTGGCGTGTTCTCATCCACACTCATTTGTGGGTCTGGGATTCCCCTGATCCTGTGCACACTCACTGTGGCTGCAGCCCGGTCCACTACCAGATCTGTACACAGAAAAGGACCATGTTGATAAAAACTGTAACAATGTTTTAGGGCATTCTTGGTTTTGAAAAGCAGACCTGATGAGGACCAAAGGTGAAATATGTCACATAGAGACACTTCAAATGTCAAATCCTTCCCGATAACTGATATGAGCTGAGCACACAAGGATGATAAAGTGATGTATTATAAACTATTACTGCATGTACAAAACCACTGTCTGACTGCACTTCTGTATATGTATGAATTTTATAACACTCTTGTTTGGAATATTATCATGACTGTCACTCAGTGCTGCTCTGTGATTCGGTGTGGACAGTCTCACCACTCATCTTGGCCAAGCCTCTGAAGCGATGCCGCTGCTCGGGGGTGATCTGGGAGGCGTCCAGGTAAAACAGCCCTGGAAGACTGTCCACGGTGAAGCCTGGGTAGGAAGGTGCAAGGGTAAGGGGGTTTCCCTCAAGCACCAGGGTCCTGAGGCAGGGTAGTGTAGTCAAGGCATTGACCAGGGCCCGCTGTGCCTGGAACTCACACCCACCCAGGTCCAGAGAAACCAGCTTTGGCCTGAGGTGAAACATGGAGCACAAAGGTAATGAATTGAAGTTGTTGATACATCAGAATCATCTTACTACAGGGCAGCTGTTATCTTGCACTGCAATAATGTTGGCATCTGCTGGTGATTGTGAGGAAGGGTTCAAACTGGATTTACTTTTTATTCAAACTTAAACTTAGAAAGTTTTCTTTTTTAAACTGAATTTCAGTGGGGGAGAAAGGAGTAAAGCTTATATACTTATATATTATATATTGCCCTCCAATACATTCAACTTTTCTTGATTTGACTGATATGTTGGTCTCATCCTAGAAATTCAAAAATGGACTTTTCCCTGTACCCACTGAAACCAATTTATAGTCATGCTTGAAAGTTTGTGAACCCTACAGGGGTTGCTCATTATTTCATATATTCTGGAGGGATAATGTTATAAACTCCTTATCTAAACCTCCAATCCTAAAAACAGTTTATCCATAATAAATATGATATTCGTTAATTGTTTATTTAATAAACTGGTTTATTTAACAAAATAAAACCTTCATTTATGGGAGTGACACACAAACTCCTCCCCAAAGATCTGACCTTTGACTAGTTAACCTCATACCCAATTATTTACCCAGCTGATTTTAAAAATCACGTGAAATTGGTAAATATAGATCCTTTATTTCAGGTAAGAAGGGGCTAATTTTGATTAAATGAGGATTGAATGGTAATAACTAAAAATTTCTTTAACTGCACAAGGGTTTCACAAACTCACAAGCATGACTGTATAGTGGATGTGGTGCTTATAAGTGGGATCAAAGGGCGAGGGTTTTCTACGCCACAGCTTCAATGGAAATCGCTCACTGCCTACATAATATTCTGTTCATTACTAACTAACCACATTGGCAGGAAAACAACTAGTGTTGGTTCTAGAGGTATCAGCGACAGAAACCTGAGACAGGCAGAAACCAGTGTGTGTGGGTGTGTGTGGTAAATGTGCAAAACGACAATGAAAATCATGGATGTGAAATTATATTATTTGACAATAAACCATAAACAATAAAATGACAAAGGATAAAAATCTTCAGCTTCACTTGTCAGTTGCTTTGGGCTTGGTTTTCCCTTTAAAAAGTAATTGCGGGTGAACACTAACCAGTGTTTTCCTGTAAGGAAGCAGATGTCTTCATGAGAACCCAAACTGTTTGAACCAAGGCCCAGGTACTGCAGGTCAGGAAGCTGATGGTAGCTTAGACTGTTAAGACTAGACAACTGGTTGGCATAAAGCTCCAAAATCTATTGAAAGAAACATATGTGCAATTAATGACAAGGCTTCTGCAACAGTAACAGATGAAATCTCATCTCACCTCATAAACTACAGAAGTGACACAAGGCTCTTATCAGGATTAAGGAAAACACCAATGTTTCATGCTCACGCACAGTAGTATCCCTCAACACTGATGCAAGTTTGAATCATTATGATATCAGCGCCGCTAGATGTGATGTGTCCACCCACATCTCCCCACCTGTAATCTGTTATCTCTGACAGAGTGGAGATTGTTTTCCTGCATACTACAGCTCATTTGAGTAACTGTGACTCACTCTCAAAGAGCAGGGGAGATGCACCGCAGGTAATTCTGAGATTTTGTTGGCACTCAGCACCAATTCCTCTAGGTTGGAGAACTTTAACAGTCCACCATCAATTTCCAATACCTGATGCATACACACACAAAACACAGACAAAGATCAAATACAAAGTCTGTGCAAAAGTGGCAAATATTAATTCAGTTCATTGTTTCTGATAGTGATAAGTATAGTGCATTCAGGAAGTATTCAGACCCCTTCACTTTTTTCACGTTGCAGCCTTATGCTAAAATCAAAAAATTTCCCTCATCAATCTACACTCAATACCCCATAATGACAAAGCGAAAACAGAATTTTAGAAAGATTTGCAAATTTATTAAAAAGGAAAAACTGAAATATCACATTGACAAAAGTATTCAGACCCTTTGCTATGACAAATTTATGATAAATTTAGCCCTGGTGCCTCCCATTTCTCTTGACCATCTTGGAGATGTTTCTACACCTTGATTGGAGTCCACCTGTGGTAAATTCATTTGATTGGACATGATTTGGAAAGGCACACACCTGTCTATATAAGGTCTCATTCAAAGATACATTCTTCTAAGAATATCAACTCATATAAATGAATGTACTATAATTCCAACTGTGTTATGGCTTTCTACAACAACACATTGTTGTCAGTGTCTCTCATTCATGATCATATTCAAAAATGACAAACCTGCTTCAATCGCACATTGCTGCTGACAATCTGGTTGACCTCATCCTGTGGATCGAGACAAAGCTGTTTAGATTCTTGATGACAGTGAGCGCTAGTACACATGACGTGATGTAGCATGACGTGACACCTCACCACACTGATGAGCTGGATGAGCTGAAGGCCAACAGTAACCACCACCGCGTCCTTGAAGTCATTGACAGGACGGACGATCTTGTTGTAGCCGGTAAAGAGGGTTTTCACCAGGCGTGTTTCATCCCTGGAGGCCAAGGCAGCACCTACAACAAACAGTATGCAGGCTTATAGCAGCTTATGACTCAGTTACCAATGGTGGCAATGAGACACTTTCTTTGGGGGGTAGATGTGACTATTGGCTCTTCAGGTTACCAATGGTGATTTGCAAAAGTGTAGCTTTATTTTAACACACGTATTGATTAAAGAGCAGCAAATGAGATTACTTTTCAGTTTTTTGTTCAGAAAAATATTTTTTTGGGTGTTCACAAAGAGAGTTGGAAAAAAGCATCAGTGCTAGCTACACATGCTAGGGTTAAATAATGTTGGTTATTGACTGTTCATGGAAATGCTGAGGTGAGTGTACTGGAAAGTAGGCATAGATTTGGGAGGAGACGGGCACAGTATTAGGAGATTAATTGTATACTCGCTCTGGTTTCAAAAACACTGAATTTTATGATTGGCTTTGGTCACAAGCACCAACACAACTTCTCCTTTAAATAAAACCGGAGCCCTTCCACTAGTTGTCTTAATGCATTTAAATGCATTTCAACAACTAATCAGACTGCCTTGTTTCATATGTTGATTCATGTTTTACTGTATTTCACAATGGCCAATAATCACTAGCTCTCATACCTGCAGACTTTTCTCAGGTAAATTTGTATCTTTTGCTTGAAGCGAGGGGGAACAGAGTTGTATTTAGCCTGCTACTATCCCATAGCACGTCAGTGTGTTTTGCTGCCCAGAGTTTGATCCAGAGTGTGTCCCTCGAAAAGCTGAAATGAAACCTATACGCCCTTGGTGCCAAAGTAGAATATTGCTTTTAGAACTTGTGATACCTGATAGTAGTAGAGTTGAAAATAGACTCCTCCAGTAACACATAAAATCCATAGAGTAGCCAGATAGTCTTCAACTTTGTTTTTATTTAAAACCCATTTAAAACTAGCAAAGCACGGCGTCAGATGCTCGAGGTGAGAAATGTGTAAGGATCAGAGATAGCGTTTCATCGCCGCTTATGCTATTTCTGTTCCCATATTTGACACGAGCCAGAGCAGTATCCCCTTTCATTTTCCACCTGACCTTGAAACTAACGAAGGCCATTTTACAGCAAAAGGTTCTTTGAATGGTTGAATGATTCGCTGAGAAGTTCGTACTCAGCACATGTAGGAATTGCCCACACATAATTATGCAGGTATGGTCTGGAACAAAAGACAGCCAGAGGTCGAAAAACAAAAAACACAACAGTACACATGTCCCTGTCAATCAAAGAGCCGGTTTGCTAGACGTTGAACATTTTCCAGGGTTTTTGTTGTTTTAACCGGATCAGCTTACTATCAGCCTACAGCAGCTACATTGTACATGATTAATGAGGAAAAGGGTTAATAATTGTTAGTTTAGTTTAAGCTAACATAATGTGAATATGTTGGTTGATACAACTTTGTTAAGTAAAAAGTACATTTATTTCTACTGTTAACCAATACACACTTCAGTTTACACCCTTACCTGCAAGAATTACGAGATGAAAAATGAAAGATGAAGGATTCATTCTTGCCAATATTTTCTCCCACACTCAGACATCCAATATGGAGATCCAACTTCAAGACGTTGCCCGTCAGTCACTTGAGAATTCAAGAGGTTCAATTCCCTTAAAGCATTTCTTACAGCGCTGACAAATGACTTACAGCTTCCAGTCTCTCCAGTGGCAGCAGTATTGTTATTGTCTGACAGTGTATGTGAGTGACTGCCAATGCTTGTCATTTGAGAGGGCCACATTCTTTGTTTCCTCTGTTACAAGATCAACATGCCAGAGTATTCTACCGCCGAAATACTCCGTCGTGACACAGGCCGCACGCAGCCCTGCCATACAGTGACATCTCCTGGCTGCTTTTGAAGGAAGGGCATCGATCGAGTAGATGATCTCTACTGTCACTGATGTTGTTCTACCAATTCTAAACGATTCATGCTTGAAATGTACAAAGGCACACATACGTCCATAAGTATTTTTTGACTTAGTTTTCAATTGAGAATAAATCTGCAACACTTAAAACACTTAAAATCTGGTGTGGTTCTGTCAGTGTGGCCCTTTAAGATTGAAGATCATTCCGGAAGCTAACGAGGAAGCTTCATTTCACAGTACCTCTCCTCTTTGTTCAAATCCAGATAGCAAAGGGTTTGTGGCATACTGCATGGAATGAGTAGCCTCTGAGTCAAACAATGTCTTTTAACACTATTGAATAGGAGGCTCGAAAAAAAAAAAGGTGGGCATCTTGGAAAAAGACGTGTAGCAACTGATAAAGCAATAACTGCCGGATAATGTAATAAGTTGTTAAAATGTAATAACAGTCACTTTAAATGGGTCAAAAGCTTGTTAATGTAATAAATTGCTGGATAATGTAATAACAGCCAATTATGCCTTCATAAGGGGTGTAACATATCTCTGTTGAGCAGTATTGTAATAACTCGATTACAACCTATTACTGTATTAGTCATTATTGTTATAACAGCATCAGTTAAAAATGTTCTGGTTAATGCCCAGTTGCACACTCTAAATATATCTATCCAGATTTTCAATCCACCCAATATTGTGACAGCCTTTTATGTTTGCAGAAGGCCAGGCGTTACACCCCTGTACCCTCTCTTTACTCTGCACCTACCCTACCCTGCCAAGCTGTGATGGGTCAGGCAACTCAATTTCCTCACATCCCCAATCCGTTCAATCAGCCAGTCACTCAACCACCAGCCTCATTCATCTCACTTAGGGACAAATGACCATTTTGGCAATGTCTGAATTAAGAGAGATTTGTCTCAGCCCTCTCCACAGCCACTCCAACCTACCCCTCCCTCTCCAGTCACTCAGGCCACCTGAATTCACACCGTGTAAGCACCGTTTCCCCTTCCTCCAACTGTGTCACGTAACACGGGACAACCCGTCACCGAATCTGCTCCGTCAATGTAGTCCCAGACGGACTCTTCTGGTGCTCCCTCCTGTGTTAATTACAACACTTTCCATTCACAAACGGTGATTCTGGTCTCTGGAGGAGTGCGAGCTATGTTTTTTACCTCTATTCTATATGTGATTAAAATGAATCTGAATGAGCGTGCAGCATCTGCAGGGGATGGATAAAGATTGGCAACATGCTGGCTGTTTTTGCTTCTGTGAAGATTATGAGGATTAGGGTTTTCATGAAAGAGATTATGATGTGTATTGATACATTTTATAAATCCAAAATAGCAACATCTAACATTGGGCAGTACTGTTTACATTCCTTGGAAGATGATATTCTATATTTTCTTTGTTTGGCATTCAGGTATATATAACCGTCTGTGATGTTTTAAAATTTCATTTCCATTTGACAGTTATCAATAATCTTTAAAATATTGATGTAATAGTTCCCCATAAGTACAAGGGGAGTACTGGGGCATTGATTAAACCAAAAAAATATGAAATTAAATACAATTTCACAAAAGCTCACAGTATTTATGGTAATACTGTTCACACATTTTCCCATAATACTGATGCATCTCCTATGTGTAATATCAAAAGAACTAATATATATATATATACCATGGCATAAAAAAGGCAATGCTATAAATAAACAGCATTTCCACTTCACATGGGTGCACTGAATATTTCATTACGTTTTAACATTTGGAGATTCAGGTCAGCCTTCTGCAGGAGGAACTCAGTAGCATCTAATCAGAAGAGAAAGGTCAGCTATCTAACGGATCACAGACACTTTCAAATTTAGACTCATTACTGTGAATAAGGCACATCCACCACACAATAAATTTAGCAAACATTATTTGACGTGCATGAGGAGACTTCTGTCATGGCATTATCACAGCAGCTGACTGAGCGGTAGATAGCTTTCTTGGTGTGGTCTACTTCCTTTCACCGCCGGCGCCTAATGTAGATGAATGTATTATATATTTGAAAAATGGTTGATTATGGCTGGGGAAAGCTAAATGGTTGGATGAAATTCCAATTTTGCTTCACAATCACCACAGACAGGTCTGAATTCTGCATGCTTTAATTCAATGTGATGCCGTCACAAAAACCAAGTGATTAAATGTCAAGCGATGACTGCTTTTGAATTGTAATGCAGGGCAAGTTGGGGCACAAAAACTTCAACGTAAAGTGTAACAAAAGCACAGAACAGCAATGGCTGAGCATGAACCTATAGAGGTGCCAAATATAGTACTATATATAGTACCGTATAGTATCAGATATATAGTACCATATAGTATCAGATATATAGTACCATATAGTATTGATATATAGTACCGTATAGTATCAGATATATAGTACCATATACTATTAGATATATAGTACCATATAGCATTGATATATAGTACCATATAGTATTAGATATATAGTACCGTATAGTACTGATATATAGTACCATATAGTATTAGATATATAGTACCATATAGTATTGATATATAGTACCATATAGTATTGATATACTGTATAGTATCATATAGTATTAGATATATAGTACCATATAGTATTGATATATAGTACCATATAGTATTAGATATATAGTACCGTATAGTACTGATATATAGTACCATATAGTATTAGATATATAGTACCATATAGTATTGATATATAGTATCACATAGTATTAGATATATAGTACCGTAAAGTATTGGTATATAGTACCATATAGTATTGATATATAGTATCATATAGTATTAGATATATAGTACCATATAGCATTGATATATAGTACCATATAGTATTAGATATATAGTACCATATAGTATTGATATATAGTACCATATAGTATTAGATATATAGTACCGTATAGTACTGATATATAGTACCATATAGTACTGATATATAGTACCATATAGTAGTGGATATATACACTCACCGGGCACTTTATTAAGTACACCTATCTAGTCCTACAGAACAGCCTGAATTCTTGGTGGCATGG